>JAPWDM010000116.1:47500-51766 GCA_035578155.1 Brachynemurus nebulosus | reverse complement strand
AGGAGCGACCTATAAGTAGGGTAGACCGGGGTTATTTGGGCAATGAAATTTGTAAGAGGTAATTTGAGCAATACTTTATTTAATATGTTATGGAATATGCATAATTTTATTTAAATAAAAAGCATCGCTAATATTTGTTGTACTTTTATTTTTTAAATAAAACGCCGCGACGTTTTTTATTTTTGTTTTTCAGATTTGCAAGTATAAATAAGTATTTTTTTTAAATAAAAAGTAGCGACATTTTCAATTTTAAGCGACGTTATTAATTATATAACTCTTTTTTTGATTTGACTGGTTTTGGTGTTATATAAATCTTTCTTTTATATACAGAAGTTGTATTAATTTCGATACCATTTTCTCGCTGACCGACACGGTGAACACTACTGTTCAGTTTTTCATTGTTACTTAAAATTTTCTAGTGTATATTTTCAAAGTTATAATGGCATATAAAATTAATAATTTAAAATTAATAAATGAAGTTGAAAAGCGACCCATTATATGGGACACGCAAAGGATACATAGTGATATATATAACAGAAAATTGGCTTGGAATCAAATCATAAATTGTTTTTCCAACGAAGAAGTAAATTTTAATAACAAAAAAAAATTTGGAGAATTCTTACAGAAACGTTGGAAAAATATTAAGGACAGATATTTTGCAGTAATAAAAGAAAAAAAATTAAATCCTGAAAAGAAAAAAAAACCATATAAATATGCAAATCAACTACAATTTTTAATTAAAAAAACGCAAAAATTAAATAAAAACGAAAATTTATTGGAAACGAAAAATAAAACGTTTAATGACGAAAATGAAAAATTTCTGTTATCTTTGTTGCCAACATTAAAAACATTTTCAGAAGATTTAAAGAAAAATTTAAAACTCGAAATAATGCAATTGATAGAAAAATATGATATAATTTCGAAAAATGAAAAACAGTCGTTATCAGTATCAGAAGATACCGTAGCTGAAAAAATAAAACCGCAGGAAATTTTATTACAATCGCCACCGAATTTTCAATCTAATATTTTACCAACTGAATCATCAGTACAAGTTCATTCACCAACTACAGAGCAACCGGAGTACATGTCTGTTGTTCGAACACCAATTAGTTCTACATCCACGGATTCAATTGATTCTTATTTATCCAATTTTTTTACTACTGAGTATACTGAATTTCCTTAACCCTTAACTGGTCTACTCACTTTTTGAAACATAAGTAGTCTACTGGAGTACAAAAGTTATTTTCTTAAATTATTTGTTAATCTGCTTTGAAAATAGAAAAATATTATTAAAAAAAAAATACTATTATTAAAAATTTTCCTGTGATCATAACATATTTTATTTAATCGTTTTCACAAATATTTTTCCTGGAAATATCTAGGAATATGAAATTAGAATTTAAATAGTAATAAAGTAAAAAAAAAAAAAAAAAAAAAAAAAAAAAAAAAAGAAATAGAATTGAAATATTAATTTAAAAATAAAATTGTATTTTTGTATTTTTGCATATTTGTAATTCAGTAGACCAATTAAGGGTTAAATTTATCACCGTGTCCGTCATCGATTGAATGGTCAAAATTTGTATCATTTATAAATAAGTAAGTACAAATTTTTTCATTAACAAAACTATGATTAAGATCTTCTTTTATTAAATTTTTGTTTTTTATTTCTTTTAGATATGAGAAATTATAAACGCAAAACCGAAAGAGGTCTTATATCTATGGAAACATTTAATGACGCCGCAAGAACAATAATTTTTGGGAACAAAAGTATAAATGCTGCTTCAAAGGAATTTAATATTAAACGTACGACGCTAACGCGTTATTTAACTAAATTGAAAGCATATAAAAATAAGGAAACGCAAGATTTACCGACAATGGGCTATAAAAAACCTCGACAAGTATTTTCTAAGGACCAGGAAATTGCTTTAAAAGATTATTTACTACAAATGGCTTCGATATTTTATGGATTGACTCCAAAAGATGTTCGTCAGCTTGCTTATGAGTGTGCTGAAAAATTTAATATTAAAATGCCTGAAACATGGAAACTTAATAAAATAGCTGGCAAAGAGTGGCTTTCTAGTTTTCTAAAAAGGAATCGAGAGTTGTCAATTAGAAAACCCGAACCAACAAGCATCGGACGAGCGACATCGTTTAATATTGAAAATGTAAAACCATTTTTCACTCAATTAGCTGAAGTTATGAATAAATATCAATTTACCGCATCAAACATTTGGAATATAGATGAAACTGGAATTTCCACAGTACTTAAACCTACTAAAATAATTGCTGCGAAAGGTAAAAAAAATGTTGGCTCCATAACTTCTGCTGAGCGGGGTACTAATGTGACACTAATATGTGCTGTTTCCGCAAACGGAAATACAGTGCCTCCTATGTTCGTATTTCCACGAAAAAAATATAAAAATCATTTTATTAATAATGGACCAAAAGGTTGTATTGGTGCAGGCAATTCAAGCGGCTGGGTAACAAATGAAGAATTTTTTATGTACATGCAACATTTCATCGCACACGTTAAACCATCTATTAATAATCCAGTATTACTCGTATTAGATAATCATTCCTCACATTTACATGTACCAACCTTAAACTTAGCGAAAGATAATGGGATCGTAATGTTATCATTTCCACCACATTGTAGCCATAAATTACAACCACTTGATGTGGCTGTGTATGGACCATTTAAGAAATATGCTTCAACGTACCAAGATTTATGGTTGCGAAATAATCCAGGTAAAACGATAACAATATATGATATCCCAAAAATAGTAGCAGATTCATTACCATTAGCTACAACTAGTACAAATATCATAAAAGGATTTAAAAAGACTGGAATATTTCCATATAATGAAAATATTTTTACTCAAGATGATTTCGCTCCGTCATTCGTAACTGATCCCGCAGAATCGCAAATTTTAACATCATCGATAATGAATACTCAATCAAATTCAACGCCTACAATATTTTCTCCAGAAATAGTTCGACCCTACCCAAGGGCTGCTTCTAAAGAACAGAGTCAAACTAAAAGGAAAAGAAAATCTACTGTTTTAACCGATACAAGAGAAATAAAAACATTAGAGAAAGAACAAAATATAGCAAAAAAGCGTAAAAAAGTTACTAAAAAAATTGATATTTGTATTAATAGTAATTGCTTAATATTATTATCAAGGATTTCTTGCTTAATATGCAATGAACTATTTTCAAAAAGTCGCCCCAAAGAACCGTGGATTGAATGTCAGTTATGCAAAAACTGGGCTCATATTAAATGCGTGCTTAATACTGGTGATACATATATATGTATAAATTGTGAAAATATTGCCATATAAATGTTTAAAAATAATTATTTATAAATGATACAAATTTTTTTTTTTTTTAATATTGTATAATAAAGTTTTTTATTTATATTATTTTCCAAATAAAAAGTATAAAATTGAAAATAATGTTTTATTATATATTATTTACCCTTTATTCACTAACAAATAACATATTAAGAAATATAAAGCACTATTGTTATATTATTCTACAACATTTAAAACTTCTGAATATAAAAAATATATATTAGATGGATAATTAATAGGATAGATTGGATGTGGAAAGTATATTTAGAGGTAACTATGAAATAAAAAAAAGCTTTTAAGTACAGTAATAAAGTATATTTATTATCAAATCAAATTAGTTTTATACATTATCAATAAAATTTACCTTATCATTAATAAATGGGACAAACTTAACGTGGAAGGTATATCTAAATGTAGCTGTAAAATAAAAAAAAAACCCTTTCAGTGTAGTAATAAAATATATTTATTAATAAATCAAATTAGAATTATACATTATATTTACTAGTATTAATAGTAAAACTATATATTTACAAATAGCTTATCCATAATCAGACAACGACCATACCATGTTGAAAACACCGGTTCTCGTTCGATCACCGAAGTTAAGCAACATCGGGCATGGTAAGTACTTTCGTGGGTGACCAGTTACGGAACGCCATGTGTTGTTGTCAATAATTTTCCTTTTTTTACATCTATAAGTAATTGATTAAAGTAATTAATCAGTTTGTGTACGCTGCTTCGGAATTCAATATTCAATATCCAATATTTAATAAATTATAAACAAATCCAAACTAATCAAATCCAACATAAGACCTATCATATAATAATAGGTAAAATTAGCTAACAGGTTAAATTAGTGACACTTATCGTTAAATAAAATTAATCTACATAAAATACTAGCTAATAGGTTAAA
>JAPWDM010000116.1:40000-42500 GCA_035578155.1 Brachynemurus nebulosus | reverse complement strand
GTTCCGCTGCCGGGTACCGGAATAGGAACCGGTTTCCCTTTCGCCCAATGGATGTAATTATTTATTATTTATTTATTTATTTTATAAAATTTTATTATTTTAAATAATAATTATTTATAAAAATAATTATATAATTTATTAAAACACATCAACATTAACATCGGTTTTCACCTAGGGCTTAGGATCGACTGACTCGTGTGCAACGGCTGTTCACACGAAACCCTTCTCCACGTCAGTCCTCCAGGGCCTCGCTGGAGTATTTGCTACTACCACCAAGATCTGCACCGATGGCGGCTCCAGACAGCCTCACGGCCAATCCTTCCGCGCACACCATCGCGACCCTCCTACTCGTCAAGTTTTCATGATATTTAAAAATTTTTATAAAAATAATAAATATCTATAATAACAATTGACGATAGAGTATAAGCACGACGCTTCAGCGCCATCCATTTTCAGGGCTAGTTGCTTCGGCAGGTGAGTTGTTACACACTCCTTAGCGGATTCCGACTTCCATGGCCACCGTCCTGCTGTCTTAAGCAACCAACGCCTTTCATGGTATCCCATAAGCGTCGATTTTGGCGCTTTAACTCTATGTTTGGTTCATCCCACAGCGCCAGTTCTGCTTACCAAAAGTGGCCCACTTGGCATTCTGATCCATAAATATTATCTTAATTAAAAATATTATTCTCATAGCTTCACATATATATAAAATTAAAAATAAAATCAATATATGATTTTAAGCAAGCTAGAGATCTCACCCATTTAAAGTTTGAGAATAGGTTGAGGTCGTTTCGGCCCCAAGGCCTCTAATCATTCGCTTTACCGGATGAGACTCGTTGAATGATGAACGCCAGCTATCCTGAGGGAAACTTCGGAGGGAACCAGCTACTAGATGGTTCGATTAGTCTTTCGCCCCTATACCCAGTTCCGACGATCGATTTGCACGTCAGAATCGCTACGGACCTCCATCAGGGTTTCCCCTGACTTCGTCCTGACCAGGCATAGTTCACCATCTTTCGGGTCCCAGCGTGTACGCTCTAGGTGCACCTTTATTCATAATAAAAATTATAAAAAAATTATAAGAATAATATAAGATGCCCTGGGAGTGCGATATTTAATACATAATAAAAATATATCCTCCCTCAAATTTATAATAAAAAAAATAAAAATCTTTTTTAAAAAAATTATTTTACTTTCATTTCGCCTTTGGGTTTCATAAAATTTATTAATATTTCGATGAAAAAATATTTTATTCCCAATGACTTGCGCACATGCTAGACTCCTTGGTCCGTGTTTCAAGACGGGTCCTGAAAGTACCCAAAGCTATAGCGTCGCTGACAAAAAGATTATTGTTCAAATTAATACCTAAAAACTGACAGTAATATGGTATGATTTATTGGTATAAAAACCAAATAAAATCATATGTTTTATTAAGAAATATAAAAAACCTAATAAAACCCATATATACTCGTTTTTGGTAATGAACGTGTAAAAAAAAAAATTTTTACACTTAATCTTATATTATGAATATTTATACCGTCAAACAATTAATTAGATAATATAGGCATATATTACACAAATAAATAAAAATTTATAATATAATATACAATGCACAAAAATATTTCATAAATCAATATTTAACGGGTCGCGACGTCCTACAAGATGAGAAGTGCATACCTCGTTATTATACACAACATATAGTAGTGCAATAATTTTATAAATTATAAATATACCATAAAAAATTATAATATATAATAATAATAAATTTTGTCACTAACAAATACAAGTTGGTTAATATACGATAAAAAGTAAATGAATCTCATCTTTCGACCTTTCGGGTTTTTCAGGTTTACCCCTGAACGGTTTTACGTACTCTTGAACTCTCTCTTCAAAGTTCTTTTCAACTTTCCCTCACGGTACTTGTTCGCTATCGGTCTCGTGGTTATATTTAGCCTTAGATGGAGTTTACCACCCACTTAGAGCTGCACTCTCAAGCAACCCGACTCTAAGGAGAGATCCACCTGTTATTCAGTATATAGTCACTACGGGCCTGGCACCCTCTCTGGGTATATGGCCCCATTCAAGATGGACTTGGACTTATTACATAAAATAACAGGTTATATAAAAAATTATGGATCCTCCCAAACACTACATTCCCCGAATGACCATTTTTATTTAGCCATGGGGTTCAGTGATGGGCTTTTCCCTGTTCGCTCGCCGCTACTAAGGGAATCCTAGTTAGTTTCTTTTCCTCCGCTTAATAATATGCTTAAATTCAGCGGGTAATCTCACCTACTCTGAGGTCGCAATTATAAAAATAAATAAAATAAAAAATAATTTTTTAATATTTTCTTAATAAATATAAAAATTTTTATTTTTGGAAAAATAAAAACACTATTAGTAATTAATTAAAACCAAAAAATTTTATCTCATGTTTTTATATTAAATTTTAAATATTATTATTTAATATTTATATGAAAATTAATAAGAAATAAATTAT
>JAPWDM010000116.1:30000-35000 GCA_035578155.1 Brachynemurus nebulosus | reverse complement strand
AAAATCAAAAAATACATTCTCATATACGAAGATTTTAATAATTTTACTTACATTACGTTAAAATATTTACACTAACTTGACTTAAGTTTACGTATTTACAAATTTCGTATCCATTTGTAGTTTAGGTGTACAATATTCATACTATATCACAAGAATCAAAATCACAAAAAATTCATATATTTCAAAATTTTTTTTCAAAACATGATGGATTTTGTTAAAATAAACGAATGTAGATTTGTTTTTTATACATAAAATTGATAGTTTAGGAGAAAATTAACATTTTGTTATTTATAATGTACGTTATAAACAACTTTTATGAAAAGTATAAAAAATCAAAAAATACATTTTCATATACGAAGATTTCAATATTTTTACTTACATTACGTTAAAATATGTACACTAACTTGATTTACGTTTACGTATTTACAAATTTAATATCCATTTGTATTTTAGGTGTACAATATTCATACTATATTAGAAGAATCAAAATCACAAAAAATTCATATATTTCAAAATTTTTTTTCAAAACATGATGGATTTTGTTAAAATAAACGAATGTAGATTTGTTTTTTATACATAAAATTGATAGTTTAGGAGAAAATTAACATTTTGTTATTTATAATGTACGTTATAAACAACTTTTATGAAAAGTATAGAAAATCAAAAAATACATTCTCATATACGAAGATTTCAATATTTTTACTTACATTACGTTAAAATATTTACACTAACTTGACTTACGTTTACGTATTTACAAATTTCCTATCCATTTGTATTTTAGGTGTACAATATTCATACTATATCACAAGAGTAAAAATCACAAAAAATTCATATATTTCAAAATTTTTTTTCAAAACATGATGAATTTTGTTAAAATAAACGAATGTAGATTAGTTTTTTATACATAAAATTGATAGTTTAGGAGAAAATTAACATTTTGTTATTTATAATGTACGTTATAAACAACTTTTATGAAAAGTATAAAAAATCAAAAAATACATTCTCATATACGAAGATTTCAATATTTTTACTTACATTACGTTAAAATATGTACACTAACTTGATTTACGTTTACGTATTTACAAATTTCGTATCCATTTGTATTTTAGGTGTACAATATTCATACTATATCACAAGAGTAAAAATCACAAAAAATTCATATATTTCAAAATTTTTTTTCAAAACATGATGAATTTTGTTAAAATAAACGAATGTAGATTAGTTTTTTATACATAAAATTGATAGTTTAGGAGAAAATTAACATTTTGTTATTTATAATGTACGTTATAAACAACTTTTATGAAAAGTATAAAAAATCAAAAAATACATTCTCATATACGAAGATTTCAATATTTTTACTTACATTACGTTAAAATATGTACACTAACTTGATTTACGTTTACGTATTTACAAATTTCGTATCCATTTGTATTTTAGGTGTACAATATTCATACTATATCACAAGAGTAAAAATCACAAAAAATTCATATATTTCAAAATTTTTTTTCAAAACATGATGAATTTTGTTAAAATAAACGAATGTAGATTAGTTTTTTATACATAAAATTGATAGTTTAGGAGAAAATTAACATTTTGTTATTTATAATGTACGTTATAAACAACTTTTATGAAAAGTATAAAAAATCAAAAAATACATTCTCATATACGAAGATTTCAATATTTTTACTTACATTACGTTAAAATATTTACACTAACTTGACTTACGTTTACGTATTTACAAATTTCGTATCCATTTCTATTTTAGGTGTACAATATTCATACTATATCACAAGAATCAAAATCACAAAAAATTCATATATTTCAAAATTTTTTTTCAAAACATGATGGATTTTGTTAAAATAAACGAATGTAGATTTGTTTTTTATACATAAAATTGATAGTTTAGGAGAAAATAACATTTTGTTATTTATAATGTACGTTATAAACAACTTTTATGAAAAGTATAGAAAATCAAAAAATACATTCTCATATACGAAGATTTCAATATTTTTACTTACATTACGTTAAAATATTTACACTAACTTGACTTACGTTTACGTATTTACAAATTTCGTATCCATTTGTATTTTAGGTGTACAATATTCATACTATATCAGAAAAATCAAAATCACAAAAAATTCATATATTTCAAAACTTTTTTTTCAAAACATGATGAATTTTGTTAAAACAAACGAATGTAGATTTCTTTTTTATACAAAAAATTGATAGTTTAGGAGAAAATTAACATTTTGTTATTTATAATGTACGTTATAAACAACTTTTATGAAAAGTATAAAAAATCAAAAAATACATTCTCATATGCGAAGATTTCAATATTTTTACTTACATTACGTTAAAATATGTACACTGACTTGACTTACGTTTACGTATTTACAAATTTCGTATCCATTTTTATTTTATGTGTACAATATTCATACTATATAAGAAGAACCAAAATCACAAAAATTCATATATTTTAAAACTTTTTTTTCAAAACATGATGAATTTTGTTAAAACAAACGAATATACATTTGTTTTTTATATATAAAATTGATAGTTTTGGAGAAAATTTCTATTTTGTTATTTATAATGTACGTTATAAACAACTTTTATGAAAAGTATAAAAAATCAAAAAATACATTCTCATATGCGAAGATTTCAATATATTTACTTACATTACGTTAAAATATGTACACTAACTTGACTTACGTTTACGTATTTACAAATTTCGTATACATTTGTATTTTATGTGTACAATATTCATACTATATCAGAAGAACCAAAATCACAAAAAATTTATATATTTTAAAACTTTTTTTTTTTAAATTATGATTTATCCTGTCAAAAGAAACACAACACGGTTTATTTTTGATATTTGAAGTTTATAGTTTTGGAGAAAATTTAAGTATTGTTAAAACAAGTGTACGTTATAAACAGTTTTATAAATAGTTGAAAAAAAATCATAAAAATATATTCTCATATAGGAAGATTTCAATATTCTTAATTACAGTACGTTTAAATATGTACACTGACTTGACTTACGTTTACGTATTTTTAGGTATTTATCCAGTTGTTTTTAATTTTTTATCCATTTGTATTTTACGTGTACAAAATGCATACTATATCAGTAGATACAAAATCACAATTAATTTATAAGTCTTAAAACGTTTATTTTTTTTTTTTTTAATTATGATTTATCTTGTCAAAAGAAATCAATTTTAATTCTATATGTACAATATTTTTAAAGTATCATTGTTTTACATTCTCGTATATAGGTATTGATTATTTTTATTAGAATTCATTAAAAAATTTAACATACAGTTAACTTTCGTCTATATATTTACAAATAGCTTATCCATAATCAGACAACGACCATACCATGTTGAAAACACCGGTTCTCGTTCGATCACCGAAGTTAAGCAACATCGGGCATGGTAAGTACTTTCGTGGGTGACCAGTTACGGAACGCCATGTGTTGTTGTCAATAATTTTCCTTTTTTTACATCTATAAGTAATTGATTAAAGTAATTAATCAGTTTGTGTACGCTGCTTCGGAATTCAATATTCAATATCCAATATTTAATAAATTATAAACAAATCCAAACTAATCAAATCCAACATAAGACCTATCATATAATAATAGGTAAAATTAGCTAACAGGTTAAATTAGTGACACTTATCGTTAAATAAAATTAATCTACATAAAATACTAGCTAATAGGTTAAATTGGTAACACCTATTGTTAAAAAACATTAATCTACATAAAATACTAGTTAATAGGTTAAATTGGTAACACCTATTGTTAAAAAACATTAATCTACATAAAATACTAGTTAATAGGTTAAATTGGTAACACTTATTGTTAAGAAACATTAATCTACATAAAATACTAGTTAATAGGTTAAATTGGTAACACCTATTGTTAAAAAACATTAATCTACATAAAATACTAGTTAATAGGTTAAATTGGTAACACCTATTGTTAAAAAACATTAATCTACATAAAATACTAGTTAATAGGTTAAATTGGTAACACCTATTGTTAAAAAACATTAATCTACATAAAATACTAGTTAATAGGTTAAATTGGTAACACCTATTGTTAAAAAACATTAATCTACATAAAATGCTAGTTAATAGGTTAAATTGGTAACACCTATTGTTAAAAAACATTAATCTACATAAAATACTAGTTAATAGGTTAAATTGGTAACACCTATTGTTAAAAAACATTAATCTACATAAAATACTAGTTAATAGGTTAAATTGGTAACACCTATTGTTAAAAAACATTAATCTACATAAAATACTAGTTAATAGGTTAAATTGGTAACACCTATTGTTAAAAAACATTAATCTACATAAAATACTAGTTAATAGGTTAAATTGGTAACACCTATTGTTAAAAAACATTAATCTACATAAAATACTAGTTAATAGGTTAAATTGGTAACACCTATTGTTAAAAAACATTAATCTACATAAAATGCTAGTTAATAGGTTAAATTGGTAACACCTATTGTTAAAAAACATTAATCTACATAAAATACTAGTTAATAGGTTAAATTGGTAACACCTATTGTTAAAAAACATTAATCTACATAAAATACTAGTTAATAGGTTAAATTGGTAACACCTATTGTTAAAAAACATTAATCTACATAAAATACTAGTTAATAGGTTAAATTGGTAACACCTATTGTTAAAAAACATTAATCTACATAAAATACTAGTTAATAGGTTAAATTGGTAACACCTATTGTTAAAAAACATTAATCTACATAAAATACTAGTTAATAGGTTAAATTGGTAACACCTATTGTTAAAAAACATTAATCTACATAAAATACTAGTTAATAGGTTAAATTGGTAACACCTATTGTTAAAAAACATTAATCTACATAAAATACTAGTTAATAGGTTAAATTGGTAACACCTATTGTTAAAAAACATTAATCTACATAAAATACTAGTTAATAGGTTAAATTGGTAACACCTAT
>JAPWDM010000116.1:22500-25000 GCA_035578155.1 Brachynemurus nebulosus | reverse complement strand
GTTTCCCCTGACTTCGTCCTGACCAGGCATAGTTCACCATCTTTCGGGTCCCAGCGTGTACGCTCTAGGTGCACCTTTATTCATAATAAAAATTATAAAAAAATTATAAGAATAATATAAGATGCCCTGGGAGTGCGATATTTAATACATAATAAAAATATATCCTCCCTCAAATTTATAATAAAAAAAATAAAAATCTTTTTTAAAAAAATTATTTTACTTTCATTTCGCCTTTGGGTTTCATAAAATTTATTAATATTTCGATGAAAAAATATTTTATTCCCAATGACTTGCGCACATGCTAGACTCCTTGGTCCGTGTTTCAAGACGGGTCCTGAAAGTACCCAAAGCTATAGCGTCGCTGACAAAAAGATTATTGTTCAAATTAATACCTAAAAACTGACAGTAATATGGTATGATTTATTGGTATAAAAACCAAATAAAATCATATGTTTTATTAAGAAATATAAAAAACCTAATAAAACCCATATATACTCGTTTTTGGTAATGAACGTGTAAAAAAAAAAATTTTTACACTTAATCTTATATTATGAATATTTATACCGTCAAACAATTAATTAGATAATATAGGCATATATTACACAAATAAATAAAAATTTATAATATAATATACAATGCACAAAAATATTTCATAAATCAATATTTAACGGGTCGCGACGTCCTACAAGATGAGAAGTGCATACCTCGTTATTATACACAACATATAGTAGTGCAATAATTTTATAAATTATAAATATACCATAAAAAATTATAATATATAATAATAATAAATTTTGTCACTAACAAATACAAGTTGGTTAATATACGATAAAAAGTAAATGAATCTCATCTTTCGACCTTTCGGGTTTTTCAGGTTTACCCCTGAACGGTTTTACGTACTCTTGAACTCTCTCTTCAAAGTTCTTTTCAACTTTCCCTCACGGTACTTGTTCGCTATCGGTCTCGTGGTTATATTTAGCCTTAGATGGAGTTTACCACCCACTTAGAGCTGCACTCTCAAGCAACCCGACTCTAAGGAGAGATCCACCTGTTATTCAGTATATAGTCACTACGGGCCTGGCACCCTCTCTGGGTATATGGCCCCATTCAAGATGGACTTGGACTTATTACATAAAATAACAGGTTATATAAAAAATTATGGATCCTCCCAAACACTACATTCCCCGAATGACCATTTTTATTTAGCCATGGGGTTCAGTGATGGGCTTTTCCCTGTTCGCTCGCCGCTACTAAGGGAATCCTAGTTAGTTTCTTTTCCTCCGCTTAATAATATGCTTAAATTCAGCGGGTAATCTCACCTACTCTGAGGTCGCAATTATAAAAATAAATAAAATAAAAAATAATTTTTTAATATTTTCTTAATAAATATAAAAATTTTTATTTTTGGAAAAATAAAAACACTATTAGTAATTAATTAAAACCAAAAAATTTTATCTCATGTTTTTATATTAAATTTTAAATATTATTATTTAATATTTATATGAAAATTAATAAGAAATAAATTATTTCGTTATTTCATATTTTCATAAAATAAAAATAATTCGATATTTTAAAACACATATTTACATGAATAATTTTTGGTTTTCATTACTATATGTGTTTAATTTTTTTTCCAATATTTTTATATTTTTAGAAAATATCTTTTCTTTTTTATTAAATTAAAATGATGTGATGTATTATTTGGATTTTCTTATTCTTACATTTTATTTTATAATATATATAAAAAAATATATTTTATAATTAGTAAGATATAGAAAAATAATATTAAAAATACATACATTAAAAACATCATATAATTTAGAATGACGTATAAATTAAAAAAATATACGAACATTCATTTTATTATTCATAAGATATATATTTTAAAAATATATATCCTTTATTAAAAATAATCTTTTATTATTGTATACGACCCTCAGCCAGGTGTGGTCCGGGAACAGTATCCAAGGACCGCAATGTGCGTTCGAAATGTCGATGTTCATGTGTCCTGCAGTTCACAAGTTGACGCGCAATTAGCTGCGTTCTTCATCGACCCACGAGCCAAGTGATCCACCGTTCAGGGTAATCTTTATATTATTAAATTTTAAAAAATATTTATATTAAATAAAAATTTATACTTTTTTTATTATTATAAAATAATAATAAAAAGACTGCAATAAAAAAAACAATTTTTTATTGACTTACATTTGTATAAAAGAATAAATAATAATATTTAATAAAATTTTATTAGATACAGTGCTTGCTTGTTTATTTGACAAAACATTAAAAAAAAAAAATTTTTTTTAAAGAAAACTCATTTATTAAATAACTATATTATAAATAAGACATATTGAAAATAACTTGTTTTGTTATTTTACGAATATGCTATTTATTTTATATAGATTCAATAAATTTTTAATATTGTTAATATAAAAAAAAAAATTTATATATTGATATATCAAAATAAACACATATCAAAAAAAATTAAAAAATCAAATTA
>JAPWDM010000116.1:0-20000 GCA_035578155.1 Brachynemurus nebulosus | reverse complement strand
AGCCTTTCGCGGTTTCACCTTAATATGGCTTGTACTGAGACATGCATGGCTTAATCTTTGAGACAAGCATATGACTACTGGCAGGATCAACCAGGGAACTGTATGTTCCAAACTTAATAAAATTATTCCAATTTAAAAAAAAAGAAATATTTTAAAAAGTTTTTCATTTATTAATCAGTATGAAATTTCTTCATAAACTGATATAAACATATAAAAATTATAACAAAAATTGAAATAAAAATAAATTTATTTCTTTTGTTTCTTTTTATATAAAAAATATTTTCTAAAATTTTTAATATTTAAAAAAATAAAAAAAATTCTTTTTTGAAAATATTCATATTTGAATAAAAACTATTACCATATATTTTAAGTAATATAGTTTTATTGAAATAATTCAAACATTTGCTCATAACTCTTCGCTAGATTGTATGCGACAATTTTTAAATATATAAAATATATATTTATTTAACGTTCGAATAACACACTTCATTCGCGCTTGGTATGTAGTGAGTTTCTGCATTATAAATTTATTAAAAAATTTATTTTATAAAATTGTTTGTCCACATAAGAGCCTAAGGCTTAAAACCTATAGCCCATGGACTTGCTTTGACATAATATAGGATAATATTAAAAAAATTATAAAAATTATATATAAATGGTTTTGGGTTAATAAAAATATATGTGAATTATTAATAAAAATCATAAAAATTTTTAATAAATAAAAACACATATTTTTTTTTAATACCAAAACACTTACTTTATATATTTTCATAATTTTTCGATGAAGTACCTTTACGATGTTACTGTAGTAAATAAAAATTATTTGAAAATATCAACTTAACAAAAAATAATATTTTCAAAAGAACAGCACTTAGTCAAAAAAAAACTATTAATGTAATGCTCTTACACACATACATAATAGCTATATATACTTTGACCGAACCGTTCACAACGTTTAAGTCAACTACACACATCGATATTTAAAAAGGTACCATCATCATATATAAGTTTTGGATTTTGCAGCGTGGTAAATTTTACTTTTTTTTTATATTTTTTTGTTTTAATTTATTATAAAAATGATAAAAACTATAAAATATATAATTATTAATGAAGTTTTTTAAAGTTTATATTAAAATATAAGAATTTTTTTTTATATTTTTCATTTTTTTTTCAATTTTTTTGAGTTTTTATATAGATATAGGTAATACTACATACAACCTAGTAGAGTAACAACACATATCGTATGATATTTGTACCTAATATAAACTAGGATGATTGTAACAACATCGCTTAGATACAAAATAAATGTATATTTGAACTTTGAAAAATTTTTACACATTAATAATAAATGAAACAAATTCTTTAAAAATTCATCTAAATTAAAACTTTTTTTTCAAAACATGATGAATTTTGTTAAAACAAACGAATATAGATTTGCTTTTTATATATAAAATTGATAGTTTTGGAGAAAATTTCTATTTTGTTATTTATAATGTACGTTATAAACAACTTTTATAAAAAGTATAAAAAATCAAAAAATACATTCTCATATACGAAGATTTTAATAATTTTACTTACATTACGTTAAAATATTTACACTAACTTGACTTAAGTTTACGTATTTACAAATTTCGTATCCATTTGTAGTTTAGGTGTACAATATTCATACTATATCACAAGAATCAAAATCACAAAAAATTCATATATTTCAAAATTTTTTTTCAAAACATGATGGATTTTGTTAAAATAAACGAATGTAGATTTGTTTTTTATACATAAAATTGATAGTTTAGGAGAAAATTAACATTTTGTTATTTATAATGTACGTTATAAACAACTTTTATGAAAAGTATAAAAAATCAAAAAATACATTTTCATATACGAAGATTTCAATATTTTTACTTACATTACGTTAAAATATGTACACTAACTTGATTTACGTTTACGTATTTACAAATTTAATATCCATTTGTATTTTAGGTGTACAATATTCATACTATATTAGAAGAATCAAAATCACAAAAAATTCATATATTTCAAAATTTTTTTTCAAAACATGATGGATTTTGTTAAAATAAACGAATGTAGATTTGTTTTTTATACATAAAATTGATAGTTTAGGAGAAAATTAACATTTTGTTATTTATAATGTACGTTATAAACAACTTTTATGAAAAGTATAGAAAATCAAAAAATACATTCTCATATACGAAGATTTCAATATTTTTACTTACATTACGTTAAAATATTTACACTAACTTGACTTACGTTTACGTATTTACAAATTTCCTATCCATTTGTATTTTAGGTGTACAATATTCATACTATATCACAAGAGTAAAAATCACAAAAAATTCATATATTTCAAAATTTTTTTTCAAAACATGATGAATTTTGTTAAAATAAACGAATGTAGATTAGTTTTTTATACATAAAATTGATAGTTTAGGAGAAAATTAACATTTTGTTATTTATAATGTACGTTATAAACAACTTTTATGAAAAGTATAAAAAATCAAAAAATACATTCTCATATACGAAGATTTCAATATTTTTACTTACATTACGTTAAAATATGTACACTAACTTGATTTACGTTTACGTATTTACAAATTTCGTATCCATTTGTATTTTAGGTGTACAATATTCATACTATATCACAAGAGTAAAAATCACAAAAAATTCATATATTTCAAAATTTTTTTTCAAAACATGATGAATTTTGTTAAAATAAACGAATGTAGATTAGTTTTTTATACATAAAATTGATAGTTTAGGAGAAAATTAACATTTTGTTATTTATAATGTACGTTATAAACAACTTTTATGAAAAGTATAAAAAATCAAAAAATACATTCTCATATACGAAGATTTCAATATTTTTACTTACATTACGTTAAAATATGTACACTAACTTGATTTACGTTTACGTATTTACAAATTTCGTATCCATTTGTATTTTAGGTGTACAATATTCATACTATATCACAAGAGTAAAAATCACAAAAAATTCATATATTTCAAAATTTTTTTTCAAAACATGATGAATTTTGTTAAAATAAACGAATGTAGATTAGTTTTTTATACATAAAATTGATAGTTTAGGAGAAAATTAACATTTTGTTATTTATAATGTACGTTATAAACAACTTTTATGAAAAGTATAAAAAATCAAAAAATACATTCTCATATACGAAGATTTCAATATTTTTACTTACATTACGTTAAAATATTTACACTAACTTGACTTACGTTTACGTATTTACAAATTTCGTATCCATTTCTATTTTAGGTGTACAATATTCATACTATATCACAAGAATCAAAATCACAAAAAATTCATATATTTCAAAATTTTTTTTCAAAACATGATGGATTTTGTTAAAATAAACGAATGTAGATTTGTTTTTTATACATAAAATTGATAGTTTAGGAGAAAATAACATTTTGTTATTTATAATGTACGTTATAAACAACTTTTATGAAAAGTATAGAAAATCAAAAAATACATTCTCATATACGAAGATTTCAATATTTTTACTTACATTACGTTAAAATATTTACACTAACTTGACTTACGTTTACGTATTTACAAATTTCGTATCCATTTGTATTTTAGGTGTACAATATTCATACTATATCAGAAAAATCAAAATCACAAAAAATTCATATATTTCAAAACTTTTTTTTCAAAACATGATGAATTTTGTTAAAACAAACGAATGTAGATTTCTTTTTTATACAAAAAATTGATAGTTTAGGAGAAAATTAACATTTTGTTATTTATAATGTACGTTATAAACAACTTTTATGAAAAGTATAAAAAATCAAAAAATACATTCTCATATGCGAAGATTTCAATATTTTTACTTACATTACGTTAAAATATGTACACTGACTTGACTTACGTTTACGTATTTACAAATTTCGTATCCATTTGTATTTTATGTGTACAATATTCATACTATATAAGAAGAACCAAAATCACAAAAATTCATATATTTTAAAACTTTTTTTTCAAAACATGATGAATTTTGTTAAAACAAACGAATATACATTTGTTTTTTATATATAAAATTGATAGTTTTGGAGAAAATTTCTATTTTGTTATTTATAATGTACGTTATAAACAACTTTTATGAAAAGTATAAAAAATCAAAAAATACATTCTCATATGCGAAGATTTCAATATATTTACTTACATTACGTTAAAATATGTACACTAACTTGACTTACGTTTACGTATTTACAAATTTCGTATACATTTGTATTTTATGTGTACAATATTCATACTATATCAGAAGAACCAAAATCACAAAAAATTTATATATTTTAAAACTTTTTTTTTTTAAATTATGATTTATCCTGTCAAAAGAAACACAACACGGTTTATTTTTGATATTTGAAGTTTATAGTTTTGGAGAAAATTTAAGTATTGTTAAAACAAGTGTACGTTATAAACAGTTTTATAAATAGTTGAAAAAAAATCATAAAAATATATTCTCATATAGGAAGATTTCAATATTCTTAATTACAGTACGTTTAAATATGTACACTGACTTGACTTACGTTTACGTATTTTTAGGTATTTATCCAGTTGTTTTTAATTTTTTATCCATTTGTATTTTACGTGTACAAAATGCATACTATATCAGTAGATACAAAATCACAATTAATTTATAAGTCTTAAAACGTTTATTTTTTTTTTTTTAATTATGATTTATCTTGTCAAAAGAAATCAATTTTAATTCTATATGTACAATATTTTTAAAGTATCATTGTTTTACATTCTCGTATATAGGTATTGATTATTTTTATTAGAATTCATTAAAAAATTTAACATACAGTTAACTTTCGTCTATATATTTACAAATAGCTTATCCATAATCAGACAACGACCATACCATGTTGAAAACACCGGTTCTCGTTCGATCACCGAAGTTAAGCAACATCGGGCATGGTAAGTACTTTCGTGGGTGACCAGTTACGGAACGCCATGTGTTGTTGTCAATAATTTTCCTTTTTTTACATCTATAAGTAATTGATTAAAGTAATTAATCAGTTTGTGTACGCTGCTTCGGAATTCAATATTCAATATCCAATATTTAATAAATTATAAACAAATCCAAACTAATCAAATCCAACATAAGACCTATCATATAATAATAGGTAAAATTAGCTAACAGGTTAAATTAGTGACACTTATCGTTAAATAAAATTAATCTACATAAAATACTAGCTAATAGGTTAAATTGGTAACACCTATTGTTAAAAAACATTAATCTACATAAAATACTAGTTAATAGGTTAAATTGGTAACACCTATTGTTAAAAAACATTAATCTACATAAAATACTAGTTAATAGGTTAAATTGGTAACACTTATTGTTAAGAAACATTAATCTACATAAAATACTAGTTAATAGGTTAAATTGGTAACACCTATTGTTAAAAAACATTAATCTACATAAAATACTAGTTAATAGGTTAAATTGGTAACACCTATTGTTAAAAAACATTAATCTACATAAAATACTAGTTAATAGGTTAAATTGGTAACACCTATTGTTAAAAAACATTAATCTACATAAAATACTAGTTAATAGGTTAAATTGGTAACACCTATTGTTAAAAAACATTAATCTACATAAAATACTAGTTAATAGGTTAAATTGGTAACACCTATTGTTAAAAAACATTAATCTACATAAAATGCTAGTTAATAGGTTAAATTGGTAACACCTATTGTTAAAAAACATTAATCTACATAAAATACTAGTTAATAGGTTAAATTGGTAACACCTATTGTTAAAAAACATTAATCTACATAAAATACTAGTTAATAGGTTAAATTGGTAACACCTATTGTTAAAAAACATTAATCTACATAAAATACTAGTTAATAGGTTAAATTGGTAACACCTATTGTTAAAAAACATTAATCTACATAAAATACTAGTTAATAGGTTAAATTGGTAACACCTATTGTTAAAAAACATTAATCTACATAAAATACTAGTTAATAGGTTAAATTGGTAACACCTATTGTTAAAAAACATTAATCTACATAAAATACTAGTTAATAGGTTAAATTGGTAACACCTATTGTTAAAAAACATTAATCTACATAAAATACTAGTTAATAGGTTAAATTGGTAACACCTATTGTTAAAAAACATTAATCTACATAAAATACTAGTTAATAGGTTAAATTGGTAACACCTATTGTTAAAAAACATTAATCTACATAAAATGCTAGTTAATAGGTTAAATTGGTAACACCTATTGTTAAAAAACATTAATCTACATAAAATACTAGTTAATAGGTTAAATTGGTAACACCTATTGTTAAAAAACATTAATCTACATAAAATACTAGTTAATAGGTTAAATTGGTAACACCTATTGTTAAAAAACATTAATCTACATAAAATACTAGTTAATAGGTTAAATTGGTAACACCTATTGTTAAAAAACATTAATCTACATAAAATACTAGTTAATAGGTTAAATTGGTAACACCTATTGTTAAAAAACATTAATCTACATAAAATACTAGTTAATAGGTTAAATTGGTAACACCTATTGTTAAAAAACATTAATCTACATAAAATACTAGTTAATAGGTTAAATTGGTAACACCTATTGTTAAAAAACATTAATCTACATAAAATACTAGTTAATAGGTTAAATTGGTAACACCTATTGTTAAAAAACATTAATCTACATAAAATACTAGTTAATAGGTTAAATTGGTAACACCTATTGTTAAAAAACATTAATCTACATAAAATACTAGTTAATAGGTTAAATTGGTAACACCTATTGTTAAAAAACATTAATCTACATAAAATACTAGTTAATAGGTTAAATTGGTAACACCTATTGTTAAAAAACATTAATCTACATAAAATACTAGTTAATAGGTTAAATTGGTAACACCTATTGTTAAAAAACATTAATCTACATAAAATACTAGTTAATAGGTTAAATTGGTAACACCTATTGTTAACAAACATTAATCTACATAAAATACTAGTTAATAGCTCAAATTAGTATTAGCCATTGTTAAATAATAAAAATATATAATAATTTTTAAATATTTAGTTATTTAAAAAGCCCCTAAAAGTATTTCTATTAATACTTTTAAGGGCTTTATCATATTATTATAATAGATGGAATTAGTTAATAGCTCAAATTAGTATTAGCCATTGTTAAATAATAATAATATATAATTTTTAAATATTTAGTCATTTAAAAAGCCCTCAAAAGTATTACTAATAATACTTTTAAGGGCTTTATCATATTATTATAATAGATGGAATTAGTTAATAGCTCAAATTAGTATTAGCCATTGTTAAATAATAATAATATATAATTTTTAAATATTTAGTTTTTTAAAAAGCCCTCAAAAGTATTACTAATAATACTTTTAAGGGCTTTATCATATTATTATAATAGATGGAATTAGTTAATAGCTCAAATTAGTATTAGCCATTGTTAAATAATAATAATATATAATAATTTTTAAATATTTAGTTATTTAAAAAGCCCTCAAAAGTATTACCAATAATACTTTTAAGGGCTTTAACATATTAATTCGGAGAATAAAAAAAATTTGATAAAAAAAGCCCTCAGTAATTAAACTGAAGGCTAAATATTTTAAAATTTTTTGAAAAAAATCTCCCTCCTCAAATATTAATAAAATATTATTTTTGAACTGATTTAAAAAAAACTCAGTAATTAAATTGAAGGGTAAATATTTTAAGATTTTTAAAAAAAAAATCTCCCTTCTCAAATATTAATAAAATATTATTTTTGAACTGATTTAAAAAAAAAAAAAAAAATCAATCTTTTGTTTTGATAATTTTTTTGTTATTTTTAAAGTAAATAATTTTTTTGTGGGGTATTTCTCGTTGTTTTTCATATTTTTAAAATTATATAAAAATTAATATTTTTATTAATTAAAAAAAAATATGAAATATTAACGAATCCCCAAGCCAAGGGCTAAGTCTCAACAGATCGCAGCGTGGAAACTGCTCTACCGAGTACAACACCCTGCCAGGTACGTAAGTCGTCTACAAACGATTCCGAGTCCTGACGTCGAATACTCGTTTTTTAAAAAACCACAATATAACATATAATTTCAAAATACAATAAAATAAAAATTACAAATATGAGAATATAGGGTATTAAAATAAGAAATAAAAATTATATATATATAAAATAAACATCAACTCTAATACGCTTGGCTCAAGAACACCGTAACATGTGCAATGCCATTTTTGTGAATGACAATTGTCACAGTACGCGTTCCGCCTCATCGAGTAAGTAAAGAAACAATGAAAGTAGTGGTATTTCACCAGCGACAAATAAATCCCATAAAAAGTACAATATAAATCTCCCACTTATGCTACACCTCTCATGTCTCCTTACAGTGCCAGACTAGAGTCAAGCTCAACAGGGTCTTCTTTCCCCGCTAATTTTTCCAAGCCCGTTCCCTTGGCAGTGGTTTCGCTAGATAGTAGATAGGGACAGAGAGAATCTCGTTAATCCATTCATGCGCGTCACTAATTAGATGACGAGGCATTTGGCTACCTTAAGAGAGTCATAGTTACTCCCGCCGTTTACCCGCGCTTGCTTGAATTTCTTCACGTTGACATTCAGAGCACTGGGCAGAAATCACATTGCGTCAACACCCGTTGGGGCCATCGCAATGCTTTGTTTTAATTAGACAGTCGGATTCTCCTAGTCCGTGCCAGTTCTGAGTTAACCGTTAAATGGCGGCCGAAGAGAACATTTACGCATATATATTTTTCATTTTAATATAATATAATTAAATAAATAAAAATATAAATATAAAAATTATATGATATATATGTTGAGTAAAGTCTCGCAGCAAGAAAGTTCCGTAGGTGGCCAAGGCACGGGACCGAGTTCGGATCCACAAAAACATATACCCAAAACTAATTCATTAATAGCATACAAGTAAATAATAATTTAAAAAATTTTCAATAATTACATAGATATGTAAAGTATTTTTCGAACAAATGAAAAAACTTTTAATGAAATTATTATAAATAAATCATATTTAGTTTTATTATATAAATAATACAGCCTTTGTATATAAAAACTTTAGCCATCATTTTACATAAATGATTATTATCAAATATATATTAAATCCCCAAATATTCATTTATTATACACATAATAACTAATTACTTAGAAAATTATGTAATTTATAAATTATTCTTATGGAGTACATATTAATAAAATAACAAAAATAAAAAATCAGATTTTTATATATCAGTACTGTACCATACAATAATTAAATATAATTACAAATAAAATCGATTTTTCCAATAATTGTTCTATATAATACATAAATACACACATTATAATTATTTATTATTTTAATAAATAAAATTTACAAAACATATGTATAACATTTAGTAGGTAATATGGTATCACCTCACCCAGGCCCGGCACGTTAGCCATAACCTACATCCCAATCAAGCCCGACACGCCCCGGTCCTCAGAGCCAATCCTTATCCCGAAGTTACGGATCTAATTTGCCGACTTCCCTTACCTACATTATTCTATCGACTAGAGGCTCTTCACCTTGGAGACCTGCTGCGGATATGGGTACGAACCGGCGCGACACCTCCACGTGGCCCTCACCTGGATTTTCAAGGTCCGAGGGAATGATCCAGACACCGCCGCAACTGCGGTGCTCTTCGCGTTCCAAACCCTATCGCCCTGCTAGAGGATTCCAGGGAACTCGAACGCTCATGCAGAAAAGAAAACTCTTCCTGGATCTTCCGACGGCGTCTCCAGGCCTCTTTGGGTTACCCCGACGAACACTCATATACACATATATAATGTGAATGAGGGCCCGACTTATATACGGTTCCGCTGCCGGGTACCGGAATAGGAACCGGTTTCCCTTTCGCCCAATGGATGTAATTATTTATTATTTATTTATTTATTTTATAAAATTTTATTATTTTAAATAATAATTATTTATAAAAATAATTATATAATTTATTAAAACACATCAACATTAACATCGGTTTTCACCTAGGGCTTAGGATCGACTGACTCGTGTGCAACGGCTGTTCACACGAAACCCTTCTCCACGTCAGTCCTCCAGGGCCTCGCTGGAGTATTTGCTACTACCACCAAGATCTGCACCGATGGCGGCTCCAGACAGCCTCACGGCCAATCCTTCCGCGCACACCATCGCGACCCTCCTACTCGTCAAGTTTTCATGATATTTAAAAATTTTTATAAAAATAATAAATATCTATAATAACAATTGACGATAGAGTATAAGCACGACGCTTCAGCGCCATCCATTTTCAGGGCTAGTTGCTTCGGCAGGTGAGTTGTTACACACTCCTTAGCGGATTCCGACTTCCATGGCCACCGTCCTGCTGTCTTAAGCAACCAACGCCTTTCATGGTATCCCATAAGCGTCGATTTTGGCGCTTTAACTCTATGTTTGGTTCATCCCACAGCGCCAGTTCTGCTTACCAAAAGTGGCCCACTTGGCATTCTGATCCATAAATATTATCTTAATTAAAAATATTATTCTCATAGCTTCACATATATATAAAATTAAAAATAAAATCAATATATGATTTTAAGCAAGCTAGAGATCTCACCCATTTAAAGTTTGAGAATAGGTTGAGGTCGTTTCGGCCCCAAGGCCTCTAATCATTCGCTTTACCGGATGAGACTCGTTGAATGATGAACGCCAGCTATCCTGAGGGAAACTTCGGAGGGAACCAGCTACTAGATGGTTCGATTAGTCTTTCGCCCCTATACCCAGTTCCGACGATCGATTTGCACGTCAGAATCGCTACGGACCTCCATCAGGGTTTCCCCTGACTTCGTCCTGACCAGGCATAGTTCACCATCTTTCGGGTCCCAGCGTGTACGCTCTAGGTGCACCTTTATTCATAATAAAAATTATAAAAAAATTATAAGAATAATATAAGATGCCCTGGGAGTGCGATATTTAATACATAATAAAAATATATCCTCCCTCAAATTTATAATAAAAAAAATAAAAATCTTTTTTAAAAAAATTATTTTACTTTCATTTCGCCTTTGGGTTTCATAAAATTTATTAATATTTCGATGAAAAAATATTTTATTCCCAATGACTTGCGCACATGCTAGACTCCTTGGTCCGTGTTTCAAGACGGGTCCTGAAAGTACCCAAAGCTATAGCGTCGCTGACAAAAAGATTATTGTTCAAATTAATACCTAAAAACTGACAGTAATATGGTATGATTTATTGGTATAAAAACCAAATAAAATCATATGTTTTATTAAGAAATATAAAAAACCTAATAAAACCCATATATACTCGTTTTTGGTAATGAACGTGTAAAAAAAAAAATTTTTACACTTAATCTTATATTATGAATATTTATACCGTCAAACAATTAATTAGATAATATAGGCATATATTACACAAATAAATAAAAATTTATAATATAATATACAATGCACAAAAATATTTCATAAATCAATATTTAACGGGTCGCGACGTCCTACAAGATGAGAAGTGCATACCTCGTTATTATACACAACATATAGTAGTGCAATAATTTTATAAATTATAAATATACCATAAAAAATTATAATATATAATAATAATAAATTTTGTCACTAACAAATACAAGTTGGTTAATATACGATAAAAAGTAAATGAATCTCATCTTTCGACCTTTCGGGTTTTTCAGGTTTACCCCTGAACGGTTTTACGTACTCTTGAACTCTCTCTTCAAAGTTCTTTTCAACTTTCCCTCACGGTACTTGTTCGCTATCGGTCTCGTGGTTATATTTAGCCTTAGATGGAGTTTACCACCCACTTAGAGCTGCACTCTCAAGCAACCCGACTCTAAGGAGAGATCCACCTGTTATTCAGTATATAGTCACTACGGGCCTGGCACCCTCTCTGGGTATATGGCCCCATTCAAGATGGACTTGGACTTATTACATAAAATAACAGGTTATATAAAAAATTATGGATCCTCCCAAACACTACATTCCCCGAATGACCATTTTTATTTAGCCATGGGGTTCAGTGATGGGCTTTTCCCTGTTCGCTCGCCGCTACTAAGGGAATCCTAGTTAGTTTCTTTTCCTCCGCTTAATAATATGCTTAAATTCAGCGGGTAATCTCACCTACTCTGAGGTCGCAATTATAAAAATAAATAAAATAAAAAATAATTTTTTAATATTTTCTTAATAAATATAAAAATTTTTATTTTTGGAAAAATAAAAACACTATTAGTAATTAATTAAAACCAAAAAATTTTATCTCATGTTTTTATATTAAATTTTAAATATTATTATTTAATATTTATATGAAAATTAATAAGAAATAAATTATTTCGTTATTTCATATTTTCATAAAATAAAAATAATTCGATATTTTAAAACACATATTTACATGAATAATTTTTGGTTTTCATTACTATATGTGTTTAATTTTTTTTCCAATATTTTTATATTTTTAGAAAATATCTTTTCTTTTTTATTAAATTAAAATGATGTGATGTATTATTTGGATTTTCTTATTCTTACATTTTATTTTATAATATATATAAAAAAATATATTTTATAATTAGTAAGATATAGAAAAATAATATTAAAAATACATACATTAAAAACATCATATAATTTAGAATGACGTATAAATTAAAAAAATATACGAACATTCATTTTATTATTCATAAGATATATATTTTAAAAATATATATCCTTTATTAAAAATAATCTTTTATTATTGTATACGACCCTCAGCCAGGTGTGGTCCGGGAACAGTATCCAAGGACCGCAATGTGCGTTCGAAATGTCGATGTTCATGTGTCCTGCAGTTCACAAGTTGACGCGCAATTAGCTGCGTTCTTCATCGACCCACGAGCCAAGTGATCCACCGTTCAGGGTAATCTTTATATTATTAAATTTTAAAAAATATTTATATTAAATAAAAATTTATACTTTTTTTATTATTATAAAATAATAATAAAAAGACTGCAATAAAAAAAACAATTTTTTATTGACTTACATTTGTATAAAAGAATAAATAATAATATTTAATAAAATTTTATTAGATACAGTGCTTGCTTGTTTATTTGACAAAACATTAAAAAAAAAAAATTTTTTTTAAAGAAAACTCATTTATTAAATAACTATATTATAAATAAGACATATTGAAAATAACTTGTTTTGTTATTTTACGAATATGCTATTTATTTTATATAGATTCAATAAATTTTTAATATTGTTAATATAAAAAAAAAAATTTATATATTGATATATCAAAATAAACACATATCAAAAAAAATTAAAAAATCAAATTAACATTTGGATGTAAAACTTTATAACCAATAATATATTTAATATATTAAAAATTGGTATCCAAATACGTGTTTATTTATTACAATATTATAATTTTTATATTATAAAAATTATATATTTTATAAAGTAAGTTATAGAAAAAAAGTAAATTTTTCTTTTACTTACATAAAAATATAAGGAATTTATAAACAAAATATTTTAACAAAACATTAATATATATAAAAAATCACAAAAATAAAGTTTTGTTATATTTCGTTAATGATCCTTCCGCAGGTTCACCTACGGAAACCTTGTTACGACTTTTACTTCCTCTAAATGATCAAGTTTGGTCATCTTTCCAGCATCATCGGCAATGTCTTTTAAAAACATTGCCGCGAACCAGTCTGAAGACCTCACTAAATCATTCAATCGGTAGTAGCGACGGGCGGTGTGTACAAAGGGCAGGGACGTAATCAACGCGAGCTTATGACTCGCGCTTACTGGGAATTCCTCGTTCATGAGGAATAATTGCAAGCCCCAATCCCTAGCACGAAGGAGGTTCAGCGGGTTACCCGGACCTTTCGGCCAGAGGAAAACACGCTGATTCCTTCAGTGTAGCGCGCGTGCGGCCCAGAACATCTAAGGGCATCACAGACCTGTTATTGCTCAATCTCGTGCGGCTAGAAGCCGCCTGTCCCTCTAAGAAGAATTATTTGTACGCCGGCAGTAAAAACCACATCAAAAAACTGATGTCACTTTAGTTAATGTATCATGTTAAATATATCATTCATGCAGAATAACAAAATTAAATTCGTATTCTTTGATAAACTAAACAAAATATACCATACATATAATAGATATATATTGAAACAAAATATACAAATAACATTCAGTAACAATACAGCCGATGGGCCTTGAAATGCCGGTAAGTACGTCTATTTAGTAGGCTAGAGTCTCGTTCGTTATCGGAATTAACCAGACAAATCGCTCCACCAACTAAGAACGGCCATGCACCACCACCCACCGAATCAAGAAAGAGCTCTCAATCTGTCAATCCTTCCGGTGTCCGGGCCTGGTGAGGTTTCCCGTGTTGAGTCAAATTAAGCCGCAGGCTCCACTCCTGGTGGTGCCCTTCCGTCAATTCCTTTAAGTTTCAGCTTTGCAACCATACTTCCCCCGGAACCCAAAAGCTTTGGTTTCCCGGAAGCTGCCCGCCAAGTCATCGGAGGAACTTTGGCGGATCGCTAGCTGGCATCGTTTATGGTTAGAACTAGGGCGGTATCTGATCGCCTTCGAACCTCTAACTTTCGTTCTTGATCAATCAAAACATTTTTGGCAAATGCTTTCGCTTCTGTCCGTCTTGCGACGATCCAAGAATTTCACCTCTAACGTCGCAATACGAATGCCCCCATCTGTCCGTATTAATCATTACCTCGGAAAAACTTCCGAAAACCAACAAAATAGAACCGAGGTCCTATTCCATTATTCCATGCACACAATATTCAGGCACTATTTAAATTTTAAAGCCTGCTTTAAGCACTCTAATTTGTTCAAAGTAAACGTACCGGCCCATCTCGACACTCAATTAAGAGCACCGCGATAGGATTATAATTGGGAGGCTGTCTCCATTATTTAAATTATAAAAAATAAATAACTTTAACACTTACGATAAATTATACTTTAATGTACATATTAGTATATAAAATTTAACTAGTATACTTTAAACTTTTCAAGCAAGTAAAAATATAAATAATAACTTACCATAAAAATAAAAATTTAAATAAAAATACAAGTATTTATAACCATATTATACAATATATAATTTATACCTCACCACCGGTAGGACGTCCCACAAAACATGCCAGTTAAACACCGCGAGCGGTGAACCGACAGTGTAGGACACAAATTCGACTACGAGCTTTTTAACCGCAACAACTTTAATATACGCTATTGGAGCTGGAATTACCGCGGCTGCTGGCACCAGACTTGCCCTCCAATGGATCCTCGTTAAAGGATTTAAAGTGTACTCATTCCGATTACGGGGCCTCGGATGAGTCCCGTATCCTCTTAGTTTAGGAGAAAATTAACATTTTGTTATTTATAATGTACGTTATAAACAACTTTTATGAAAAGTATAAAAAATCAAAAAATACATTCTCATATACGAAGATTTCAATATTTTTACTTACATTACGTTAAAATATGTACACTAACTTGATTTACGTTTACGTATTTACAAATTTCGTATCCATTTGTATTTTAGGTGTACAATATTCATACTATATCACAAGAGTAAAAATCACAAAAAATTCATATATTTCAAAATTTTTTTTCAAAACATGATGAATTTTGTTAAAATAAACGAATGTAGATTAGTTTTTTATACATAAAATTGATAGTTTAGGAGAAAATTAACATTTTGTTATTTATAATGTACGTTATAAACAACTTTTATGAAAAGTATAAAAAATCAAAAAATACATTCTCATATACGAAGATTTCAATATTTTTACTTACATTACGTTAAAATATGTACACTAACTTGATTTACGTTTACGTATTTACAAATTTCGTATCCATTTGTATTTTAGGTGTACAATATTCATACTATATCACAAGAGTAAAAATCACAAAAAATTCATATATTTCAAAATTTTTTTTCAAAACATGATGAATTTTGTTAAAATAAACGAATGTAGATTAGTTTTTTATACATAAAATTGATAGTTTAGGAGAAAATTAACATTTTGTTATTTATAATGTACGTTATAAACAACTTTTATGAAAAGTATAAAAAATCAAAAAATACATTCTCATATACGAAGATTTCAATATTTTTACTTACATTACGTTAAAATATTTACACTAACTTGACTTACGTTTACGTATTTACAAATTTCGTATCCATTTCTATTTTAGGTGTACAATATTCATACTATATCACAAGAATCAAAATCACAAAAAATTCATATATTTCAAAATTTTTTTTCAAAACATGATGGATTTTGTTAAAATAAACGAATGTAGATTTGTTTTTTATACATAAAATTGATAGTTTAGGAGAAAATAACATTTTGTTATTTATAATGTACGTTATAAACAACTTTTATGAAAAGTATAGAAAATCAAAAAATACATTCTCATATACGAAGATTTCAATATTTTTACTTACATTACGTTAAAATATTTACACTAACTTGACTTACGTTTACGTATTTACAAATTTCGTATCCATTTGTATTTTAGGTGTACAATATTCATACTATATCAGAAAAATCAAAATCACAAAAAATTCATATATTTCAAAACTTTTTTTTCAAAACATGATGAATTTTGTTAAAACAAACGAATGTAGATTTCTTTTTTATACAAAAAATTGATAGTTTAGGAGAAAATTAACATTTTGTTATTTATAATGTACGTTATAAACAACTTTTATGAAAAGTATAAAAAATCAAAAAATACATTCTCATATGCGAAGATTTCAATATTTTTACTTACATTACGTTAAAATATGTACACTGACTTGACTTACGTTTACGTATTTACAAATTTCGTATCCATTTGTATTTTATGTGTACAATATTCATACTATATAAGAAGAACCAAAATCACAAAAATTCATATATTTTAAAACTTTTTTTTCAAAACATGATGAATTTTGTTAAAACAAACGAATATACATTTGTTTTTTATATATAAAATTGATAGTTTTGGAGAAAATTTCTATTTTGTTATTTATAATGTACGTTATAAACAACTTTTATGAAAAGTATAAAAAATCAAAAAATACATTCTCATATGCGAAGATTTCAATATATTTACTTACATTACGTTAAAATATGTACACTAACTTGACTTACGTTTACGTATTTACAAATTTCGTATACATTTGTATTTTATGTGTACAATATTCATACTATATCAGAAGAACCAAAATCACAAAAAATTTATATATTTTAAAACTTTTTTTTTTTAAATTATGATTTATCCTGTCAAAAGAAACACAACACGGTTTATTTTTGATATTTGAAGTTTATAGTTTTGGAGAAAATTTAAGTATTGTTAAAACAAGTGTACGTTATAAACAGTTTTATAAATAGTTGAAAAAAAATCATAAAAATATATTCTCATATAGGAAGATTTCAATATTCTTAATTACAGTACGTTTAAATATGTACACTGACTTGACTTACGTTTACGTATTTTTAGGTATTTATCCAGTTGTTTTTAATTTTTTATCCATTTGTATTTTACGTGTACAAAATGCATACTATATCAGTAGATACAAAATCACAATTAATTTATAAGTCTTAAAACGTTTATTTTTTTTTTTTTAATTATGATTTATCTTGTCAAAAGAAATCAATTTTAATTCTATATGTACAATATTTTTAAAGTATCATTGTTTTACATTCTCGTATATAGGTATTGATTATTTTTATTAGAATTCATTAAAAAATTTAACATACAGTTAACTTTCGTCTATATATTTACAAATAGCTTATCCATAATCAGACAACGACCATACCATGTTGAAAACACCGGTTCTCGTTCGATCACCGAAGTTAAGCAACATCGGGCATGGTAAGTACTTTCGTGGGTGACCAGTTACGGAACGCCATGTGTTGTTGTCAATAATTTTCCTTTTTTTACATCTATAAGTAATTGATTAAAGTAATTAATCAGTTTGTGTACGCTGCTTCGGAATTCAATATTCAATATCCAATATTTAATAAATTATAAACAAATCCAAACTAATCAAATCCAACATAAGACCTATCATATAATAATAGGTAAAATTAGCTAACAGGTTAAATTAGTGACACTTATCGTTAAATAAAATTAATCTACATAAAATACTAGCTAATAGGTTAAATTGGTAACACCTATTGTTAAAAAACATTAATCTACATAAAATACTAGTTAATAGGTTAAATTGGTAACACCTATTGTTAAAAAACATTAATCTACATAAAATACTAGTTAATAGGTTAAATTGGTAACACTTATTGTTAAGAAACATTAATCTACATAAAATACTAGTTAATAGGTTAAATTGGTAACACCTATTGTTAAAAAACATTAATCTACATAAAATACTAGTTAATAGGTTAAATTGGTAACACCTATTGTTAAAAAACATTAATCTACATAAAATACTAGTTAATAGGTTAAATTGGTAACACCTATTGTTAAAAAACATTAATCTACATAAAATACTAGTTAATAGGTTAAATTGGTAACACCTATTGTTAAAAAACATTAATCTACATAAAATACTAGTTAATAGGTTAAATTGGTAACACCTATTGTTAAAAAACATTAATCTACATAAAATGCTAGTTAATAGGTTAAATTGGTAACACCTATTGTTAAAAAACATTAATCTACATAAAATACTAGTTAATAGGTTAAATTGGTAACACCTATTGTTAAAAAACATTAATCTACATAAAATACTAGTTAATAGGTTAAATTGGTAACACCTATTGTTAAAAAACATTAATCTACATAAAATACTAGTTAATAGGTTAAATTGGTAACACCTATTGTTAAAAAACATTAATCTACATAAAATACTAGTTAATAGGTTAAATTGGTAACACCTATTGTTAAAAAACATTAATCTACATAAAATACTAGTTAATAGGTTAAATTGGTAACACCTATTGTTAAAAAACATTAATCTACATAAAATGCTAGTTAATAGGTTAAATTGGTAACACCTATTGTTAAAAAACATTAATCTACATAAAATACTAGTTAATAGGTTAAATTGGTAACACCTATTGTTAAAAAACATTAATCTACATAAAATACTAGTTAATAGGTTAAATTGGTAACACCTATTGTTAAAAAACATTAATCTACATAAAATACTAGTTAATAGGTTAAATTGGTAACACCTATTGTTAAAAAACATTAATCTACATAAAATACTAGTTAATAGGTTAAATTGGTAACACCTATTGTTAAAAAACATTAATCTACATAAAATACTAGTTAATAGGTTAAATTGGTAACACCTATTGTTAAAAAACATTAATCTACATAAAATACTAGTTAATAGGTTAAATTGGTAACACCTATTGTTAAAAAACATTAATCTACATAAAATACTAGTTAATAGGTTAAATTGGTAACACCTATTGTTAAAAAACATTAATCTACATAAAATACTAGTTAATAGGTTAAATTGGTAACACCTATTGTTAAAAAACATTAATCTACATAAAATACTAGTTAATAGGTTAAATTGGTAACACCTATTGTTAAAAAACATTAATCTACATAAAATACTAGTTAATAGGTTAAATTGGTAACACCTATTGTTAAAAAACATTAATCTACATAAAATACTAGTTAATAGGTTAAATTGGTAACACCTATTGTTAACAAACATTAATCTACATAAAATACTAGTTAATAGCTCAAATTAGTATTAGCCATTGTTAAATAATAAAAATATATAATAATTTTTAAATATTTAGTTATTTAAAAAGCCCCTAAAAGTATTTCTATTAATACTTTTAAGGGCTTTATCATATTATTATAATAGATGGAATTAGTTAATAGCTCAAATTAGTATTAGCCATTGTTAAATAATAATAATATATAATTTTTAAATATTTAGTCAT
>JAPWDM010000014.1:14937500-15199880 GCA_035578155.1 Brachynemurus nebulosus | reverse complement strand
ACAGTCCCCTTTCAATATGAAAAGGGCTATGGTTAGGCAAATTGTCAAAAAAAGAATGTATTAGTTATCAACTTACACTTTTATTTTTAGGCCAGTTCAAAAAATCTATCTATGGTCCATTTCAGTTAAATTTAACCATGCTTCATCACTATTCAAATATAAATAATTTCCGTTTTCTTGACTTTACCTCTTTCATTATTGCATTTACGTAATTTGCAATTGCATTTAAACTTGCAGTTTGTTTTTAGAAAAGAATAGATGATTGATTTGTTTCGAATATAAGAATTATTTAATTTTTTAACGGTGACTCATGATCGATTATATTTGAAAGGGGTATACATTAAAATTTAAACAAAAAAAAATATATTTCGTTAGTATCTCTATTCCATTTATTTTTTGTATTATATATTCCTTAATTAATTATTATTTGGAATCATTTAAAAAATGTGTTAGCTCACATAAAGAAGTTCACATAAAGAATAATTAAGAAAAGGGGTTATTTTGTTAATTAATGTTCATGCCTTTGAAAGAATAATTTTTCTTCTTTTTACGTGAAAATTATAATTATAATTAACTACGCATTTAAAAATTAACTGATGTGTTAATTGCAATTAGTCAAATTCAGTGTAATTTCTACTATAATTAACCTTATTTTTCTGGAGCTGATTAGGAATGATCTCGAATTGGTGGATCTTAAAATTACTGAAACAAACATGGTAGAGGATAATATTGTTTATTGCGATACTCCCGTAGCAACTAATAATATTGTTTACTTCGATACTCCCGTAGCAACTAAAATCATATAACAAGCCTCTTATAAGATTTAAACATTGCCAAGTTGACACTGACTATGATATTTGTGGAATTTATGAAAAATTCGCTGCCTTCGTAGTTAGATATAGATGAATTCATAGATAAGTCTCCCCAGGACGGTTAAGGATTCATATACCTTCAAAACGTTACCTACTTTTGCCAAGTCCGTATTGGACATGCACTTGGCATATGAAAAAAAATTTTATCTCAAAATGCCCAACTTTTTTCTGCAATATTAACAGGTACCATAATTAAAGATAAAAAGAAAGTTTCTCGCCAGAGAACCTGTTAAGGCCCGAAGGAAACGGTTAACACGAAGGGTCAAAAGAAACATTTTAATCTCGTAGCGTATTTGCATATTATATTTTGAAATTTCGGATAACGATCCGAATAATCCAAAAATTATAAAAAAGTAAATTTTTAAATGTAATTTAAATTGTGAGAAATAAAAAACAAACAAACAAACAAACGGAAGGGGATACTTTACTTTCTGTTATGAGGGACTAAAGTATGTATTCTGTTCCCTGAATTGGAAAAAAATATTGTATTACCATCCTCATTTTTGAAACGCCTACTTTCAATCATCAAATAGTTATTGATTTTCTTATTATTTTTAGTCGAATTTTCCTTGAAAATTCGACTCATACAGCCTAAACGATAAGAACGAGAGGCGAGAGTAGGGGCGTTATCCGTTTTCGGACCCGTAGAACACGATTATGTAGAAAAAAAATGTCTGATACATATATAATATATATATATATATATATATATATATATATATATATATATATATATATTCTCGCTACCTTCTAATATGTGTAGGGCCCTCCTATGGAAGTTGAAAGCTGAAATTGGGTAAGTGGGGCTCGTTTTCGATGCACTTCATACTATCAAAGTGGGGTCAGATTTTGGGCAAATTTTAGATCCGACCTAACTTTTAGGGGGACGGTGGGGGGCAACAAAACAATAAAACTTTTCCAGACCGATTGGAAATAATAATTCGGTCATTTACCTACAACATTTCCAAAATTCAGCTCCCTAGGATGATTTGAAGGAAGTCGAGGGGGAAAAAATAATTTTTGCTGGATCCAACGCGCCCACAGTCCCCCAGAATTAACTTAGAGGGTTAAAATTTGGCATGTTGATAGAGTTCGTACCTAGGGTCTGATTTTTGCAGGTTTTAATATTTTGCCCCCACCCCACCATTTCTAAGCTACAATTTCAGGCTTTTTTGACGTTTTCGAAGTTTGCACCACTCGCACAGGTCACCCGAATAAACTAGAGGGCTGAAATTTTGTATTCAGATTGAGTTAGTATCCAGGGGGTGCCTTTTGGGGTTCTCAACTTTTAACCCTTATCCCCACAATTTTTACGCCAATATTTTCTTGATTTTTTGCTTTTTTTTAACATGCCTAGAGACTCTCTGTGTAAACCTTGAGGACTGAAATTTTGTACATGTATTGCGTTAGTATCCAGTTAGTACCTTTTAGCGATTCCACATTACTTTTCCCCCACTTCTCCCATTTTTACATCGGAATTCAATGGTAATGTTAAATGGATTTAAAATGCTTTATGTGTATACGAATATACAAGTAGGCGTATAGTAATTTTAAAAATTTTAAAAAAGTGAACTTACTTTTATAACCAAAGCATTACATATGTAATGCATACAACATATATTAGGGCGCAAGCCAAAAAGTACTTTCTTGCCTACATTTGCATTTATCTTTGTCTGTCATATTAATAAATAGAAGTTTACTCACTCACTCATATAAAAACATAATTACTTGGTTTGGTTGGTAATTATGGAAATAATACAATTTGTGTTCCCCTCACCTCAATTTCTGGAGGTCTTTTGAGCTTCCGACCATAATACATAAGTATAATATAATTTACATAATTATAATAATACTTAAATGTAAGTAATTTAAAAAATGTTATTGATGTCATTTTTTATTTTATTTATAAAATAGAAATTTTGGATTTCTTTGGAAAGAAAAAATATCTTCATAAAGGCACTCCAATTCACTATTTAAGGTCCTTTCACTATTTAAGGAATGCCCTCGTACGAATTGTGTTGGCTTTTTTCCTGCTAACTGCTATCGGCACAAAATTGAAATTTACTGAACTTCAACCCTTAAAAATTAAAACCATTTGTTACAGCCACGATCAGCCTGACTCTCATCATCAGTTTTGAAATCACCCAAACCAAAATGACAAATCGCTTGTAGACTTTCAATCACATTTTGCTTGTAGACATTCAACAACGAAGATGAAGGGAAAAATTCGACTTCCGTGATGGGCCCCCGATGCTCATGGCTTTTTTTTTAGATGCCCATAAAATTAAAGGAGCAATTACTATTTGATATTATAGGTGTATTCGATGCAGGTATTTTTATAAGGTATTTTTATAAACATAACTTTGAAGATGAAAATATTAAGGACAGTCGTTATAATAAAACTGATGTACCCATCTATTTTCTAGGTAGGTATATTATAGGGACCTACAGTTCCACGTATACATTCCATTTTTAAATTTTTTTTAAATATTTCTTAAATTTTGCCTTTAATTAGAATTTTAATCGTCTCATAAATAATTACTTACCTGCGTTTATACACTGCGTTTATTATTCTGCCTTGAGTATACAGTGTCTTTCATGAAGATCATTCCACATATAGAAATATATTACTATTGATATATTTAAAAAATACTTTAGTGAGATTAGTTAGTGCAAGCGTCGAAATAAAAACAAGTTAAACACATCTTACACTCTGCTTACTATTTGGCGGGAAACTGGAAAAATCACCAATGGAAAATATTTAAAATCGTAATAAATTGGGAGGCATTGCTTATCATTTCGTGAGATTTAAAAATTATACTAAAATAAATTAAGGTATCATCACAGTGTGATCGGCCGAAAAATAGTCAAGTTTCGCGATTTTTTTCGGATGGATAGGATAGGGAAATGGGGATTAATTTTTTTTACGATTAATACTACTAATTAACAATACAAAATATTTTTTTTATTTATTTTTTATAATTTTTCTAATTTTTTGAAAAAAATGTCTTTAAAAAAGGGTGGGTATTGACACGTACGATTCCCGCATCAATTTTCATTTTGGAAAAAAAAACTCAAATAGTTTATCAATCTCTAGGTAAGCCGCTATGTACCTATAGGAGCATTTTTTTTCTAAATCTTCCTATTTTTCCATACAGTAAACTATAAAAAATTTTGTACTTCTTATTCAAACCGTCACCATTTTTTAAAATTTCAAAAAAAAGCTTCCATAGCGGCTTATCTACAGATTAATAATTTATTTGATTTTTTTTCCAAATGAAAACTGCGGCCGTAATCGTGGGCACCAATACCCTCCCTTTTAACACTTTTATCAAAAAAATATAATAATTATAAAAAATAAATAAAAAAAATATTTCTGTATTGTTAAACAGTGGTGTTAATCGTAAAAAAAAATTCATCCCCATTCCCTCATCCTAGCCATCCGAAAAAAATCGCGAAATCTTTCGGTCGATCACACCGTGATGGTATCTTAGCTGTAATAAACAGATTTCAGTGTCTAAATTTAAAAAAAAGGGCTTAAAAATCTGTTATTCCAAAATACCTATTTTAAGTGTGGATAAATTCAAAACAGTTTAACGAATACAGTAATAAGACAAAAATAAGACAGTGCCGTTTTAAGTGCTCTGAGTTCTTAGTATAACAATGATGAAAACCAGTTAAAAACCAGTAAAATTAGATAAATTTTAAAATAAGAAAGTTTCCTTGAAGTTTCTGTTCATTATGGAGAAAAATGCCTTTAAATATATAACAAAATTCAAATACAAAAATTCAAAATAATTGAGAAAAGTGCTATTGGAAAAAAATTTATATAGTTATGTAACTTACAAAACTGCATTTCCGCAAAAAAAAAAGTTTCTAAAAGTTGAAAATTTTTTACTGACTAAACAAAAATTATGAATGGTGTTATGAATGGTACCTAACATATGTTTAGCTAATTTTTCATTTCAACCGATGCACTAACTGATCCCATTAAAGTATTCCTCACAAAAACAATAGTAATCGATTTTCCCATTTGGAATGAACTTTATGAAAGACATTGTACATAAAAAAATTATTCATATTATAAAATTCCTACAAACAACATTTACAATTTTTATTATATTAATGGCATCTTTTCATACCCTTTAAATTAAATTTTTTCGCTCAAAGCTAAAGAATTAAATAACAATAATTGTCTAAAATGTCTAGACGAACTAAAAATAACCCCTTTGTGAACAACCGGGCCTCACGCCTGCAGGTAACTGAACAAATTAAAAATAAATCAATATTTTAAAACGATAATAAACTCATCAAAATAATTGAAAAAACGGTAAATATTTGAAAAATTTTTGAACTGTTTAATTTTCGATGTTAAAATTAAAAATGTTTCTTTCCTTATGATAACACGTTTTTCAAATTTTGAATTAAAAAGTTAACTATAAAGATCACAGAGCACATTGAAAAATACTTCTGTATTTAATAAATAATTATAGAGACAATAGTTGAGTTTCTAGACGAAACCAGTGAAGGGTCAAACATTACGGAGGGTCAAACATATTGATATATATCGGCAAATGGCCAAACAGGGCAATGTCTATTCATACTATGTAGATACTTTTTGCAGCATGTTGTGTATAATTGCTTCCGAGACTATTAAAGTAGCGGAAGCATTGTGATCACTTTTGAAAAATAAAAATTTTTTTTCCTCCAAAATAAAATTTTTTACGCATATTTTACGTTTTAGAGCTTCCTGAACAATTTTGGTTTGGTGTCGGTCCGTCCGTCCGTCTATCTGTCTGTCCGTGACAGACAGACAGACAGACAGACGCCAGTTTGCACCAAGTAGCATAACTTCTGAACTATTCGATTCTTTTTAATGAAATTTTCATAAATTATGCAGTTTGGTTCTTAGATGCTCCCCTATGAATTTAATCGAAATCGGAGTAATGGTAGCTACGCCGCTACCATATCATTTCATTAATATATTAAATTGCACCAAGTGGGATAACTTCTGAACTATTCGATTGTTTTTAATGAAATTTTCAGAAATTATGCGGTCTGGTTCCTAAATGGTCTCCTACAAATTTCATTGCATTTGGAGTAATAGTATCCACGGCGCTACCATTAAATCCCATTAAATTTCAGTATCTTATTTATTGCTAGTCCTACTTCGCTCAAATTTTTAAAGTATTTTGGTGGTTAGTTTCTAAAATACTTTTGCTATTATTTTATACGAGGAAGCTGTCTGCCACACCCCATTGGCAGCGTATTTTTTCGTTTTTTTTTTAATAAATAATGAAAATTTGTTGTTTTGAAAATTAATTACTATTTTAAAGTGGATATCAGACTATTAATAAATTACAATCACCTTTCCATTGAATTCAGAATTACAAAAAATATTGTACACAACACGTGCAATATATCTACATTTTGCACTTGTTTACTTCTTATTCTAAAATTAAATCTTACTCGAACTGAAGTAAATCGAACTTTAACGAAAATATAATAACTACATAACCGGCAAGAACTGTGACGACATTGAACAAAAGCGAAATAAATAGATTTCAATAGAGTATCACAGAGCATTGTCAATAACGTGAAGTGTGAATATGATAATTTTGACAACAAAAACGTACCATTCAATTTTCTTCAAAACATAATAATATCAATGATATTCAAAGACGCATTATTTTACTGACAATAGCCGATGATATACGGGGTGATGAACCGGTCGAATATTTATACATTAATGAGAAAATATTTGGCATTTTAGGTATTTGTTGAATTTCAATGTAATCAAAAATATTAATAAATTTTAGGTAGAAATTGAAAAATTCAATCCGATAAAATTGACGGTACAACTTAAAAAGATACTTTTCAAATTGGAATAACCATGGAAAATCAATTTTAATATGGAATCGTATTTGAAAATTTTTTTATTACTTTACGATTGTATCTATCAATATTGAAATCGGTGAAATCGTAGTCTGCAGAATTTACACGTGAAACCTGATGGAATTTATGAAATCCAAGTATGCAGCGTTTATTTTCTAAACAATCAATATATATCGGCATTGAAAGCTAACTACTTCGATCTTACAAAAAAAATACTAATTTTAGTGTGCACCAAGGTAATTTATTCAATGAAAGAACTATAAATTAATACAAAAAAGCACTTAATTATTATTTTCGTATTATAGATGTCATATAATTACTTTTTTCTACTCCTGTTGAAGAACACACTCATTACATATCCGTTAATTGTTGAGAAAGTTCGGCATTAATCAGAGGTGTAGTGCATAGATTCCCAACCTTTTCTGGACCATCGACCCCTTTAGTATAGAACAGAAATTTTAACTCCCCTTAGTCCCTAGCTCTAGCCCATAATAGTTAATTCTAGATAAAATATTAAAATATTGGTGCATATTATCTATACCTAATTTATCTGTTTATTATATTATATAAAAATATGTTTATTATATTAATTTATTTATTTATCCAACCCTCTTGACTACCTTATCTTCTACCGCCCCCATGGAAGGCTCCAGCGCCCACTGGGGGACGATATCGCTACCTGTAGAGGAATGATCATTACTCAATACCTTTCGACCAATGAAATCACCGTATTAACCGTTATTCAATGGGCTTGCGATTGTTTTGTGAATAATATATCATTCAGTTTTTAATTTCATATATGTTGCGTAGTAACGTAAGTAAACAAATTTATATTTTACTTTAATCATTTCCATAGATATGTACATATATGAACATTTAATGAAAGATAGATTAAAAATCTTATTCTTTTGATTTAAAATTTATATTCAATTTTATTTAAATCAAAAAGGGAAAACGTTGTTGAAAAAGTACAGTATTCTACTCATTTGCAATAGTTGTTACTTACTCAGATGTATTACGAAACTTGCCTCGTAAATTCGGCTCGTGTCGCAATTTCATCTTCGTGGGTAATATCTATCATTACCAGCTCATTGAATAATATACTATTGCGTAGTATAATTACATTTATTGTATAATCACCCTAACCTCTTACCCAATGATCAATATTTACCTTGCTAACATAGTGGTCCATAATCGCTATTACCTTACTACTCAAAGGTCCATATTCACCGTAACTTTTCTACCGATGGTCCATAATCACTACGACCTAACTACCCAATGGACTATATTAACCGTGACTTTACTACCAGTAGTCCATAACCGTAGGTTGTAAAAGCCAACCACATGAAAACCGGAAAATTAATTTTAAAGATAGATATAGATAACAAATACTAAAAAAATACGAGAATCACTACCGAAAATAAATATTTACATCTTCGCGAAGAAGAAAATATAAAAAACATAGAATAAAAATACGAAGGTACTACTTATCACTGACGTAATCTTCTCTACCTTTCTTATATATTTTGAATACTTACCTGATATCGTAATAATCGCAATAATCCAAAATAACGCAAAAATTGGTAACCTCCAATTTTTGATGATCTATTTATCGAAGATGGTGAAAATTTTATACAATAGAGCACTTAAATTGTACTAAACCAGTGCGTAATTCACTTCCAGCCAAATATCACGTGTGTCACTTAACACTTCCATTGCCAATCACGCGATTTCGCGTGATAAATATAAGAAGCTACTTATTTAACATATTATATTTGGCAATCTCACAAGGTCTATATTTTTAGCTTGACAATGAAAGTGTTAAGGAGATGTTCAAGTGATTTTGATGTTTGCTCAAGGTAACAAGAATCGCAGTCGCCACAGAGAAATCACTAAATCCGACTGAAGTGTTGGGATTTCAAGAAATGACTGATCGACCTTTTACTGCCCTAAACTATCTCCAGAATTTCACTCTAACAATAAGTACATTTTCTTGTTAATAAAATTCACACAAAAATAATCGGGCAAACTTTAATACTCATTCTATACATTACGTATATTATGCGATAAGATTTTACTATTATTCCAAACATAATATATAGAAAGTTCTAGCCGAAGAGCTTCTAGCTATACGTATATTCTTAATCGAACACATATATAAATATTAAATTCAACGCATCGAAAAACCCTTATCAAATCAATATTTTAGCAATGGATATGACGGTAGTATATATAGGTATTATAAAGATGTTCCAAATTCTATACCCATACTTATACATATTTATCGTTGGCTCGTTGATAGTTTTGTTGATAATAGATATAAAATAGAGAATTGAGAATGTTTATTATTGAATTTCGAATCCACATTAAACAGAATTTCAATTCAATAAGTTTACATAAAATATGTATTTGTACGATAGTTCATAGCTGGGTAATTGTTTGTTTTTGAATTGTTATCGATACAGTAAGTTGGAAAGTGGAAACCGATTTGTTTAGAATAATTTCAAAATTAAATTTTACTGTAGAAATTTGATTTAAATAAGCATTGTAGTGGTTTTAACACTTTAATAATGCATACTAATAGGGAATTTCTTGTTCCGAAAACAAACTTTAATTTGCATATTCATTTTTGTAAGTAATTTTTACATGTTTAGGTATTACTCACAACAGCTATGGTTTATTAGAGGGGAGGAAAGGAAAGAACCATGCCCCGGTTTGGGCCATATGGCGTGCGGGGATAATGTCCATAGCAATGTTTTACTTTAGAGGAGTGCATTACCAAAAAAATATTTTTAGTGCTGTTTAACGAATGCGCCTTAGTTTACAGGGTGTTAAAAAATAAAAATTATTTTTCAGAATCTTCTTCATCTGAACTATCAGATCTTACGAATATGTTCTCTAGATCTTCTGATGGTGAAGTTACTTGTACATTGTGATGTCTAACATACCCTAAAAACCAGATTATAGTTATTACGTGAACACAGGTACCTATGGTTCGTGCACCATTTTTACAACTACAGTAGTAACCTTTTATGGAATCTTTACCTACTAAGCTTTTTTCTGCTAATACATAAACATAGTATTTTGTTTTATTGATATATCAGGACTGAATTCTTCCTTTAATAAATAATGAATCTATTACTGTCAACCCCTAAGAAGCAAATTCAACTGCATCGGTGTTGGTACATATTTCAATTCTAAATCTATCATCAGAAGCTATGTGTTTGCCATAATACGCTTCGGCTTCTTTTATTTGGTAACGTCCCAAAGATATTAAATAAACATCTTTCTCTGACAAAACAGGAAAATCCGTCAACATTTCATCAGTGATTGAGCGAAATTGTTTTAGCTTGCGATTAAGATTAGTTTCTTTTACCATTTGTCCTAAGATGTTCTTTTGATTGACATTAGACAACATAATACTACACACGTATGTATGTGGTACATATACCGTGTTAATACGACGGTGACAATATGACTATACAATGACAACAATTGAACTACACTCATCGACTGCTACCGAATGAATGACTACTAAGTAGCCTAACGTGCCCAGAAATGCACACTGGTGATTACAGAAAAGAGATAGTTGCGTTCCTTCTGATATATTCTGTGATTCTGACCGTTACCACCGTCACCATGAGGAGGTGCCCTGGACGTAAGAAGATTTAGGTGTCTTAATGATAGGTATCAAAAAAAAATCCTTTTAATAAAACAGAATTTTGAGTATCTCAGAATCATACAATTGAACCGCCTCTATAACCTCACGCATTCAATTCAAGGATATAAAAACACCAGATTGTTGCTGTACCTACTAACTTAATACTTTATATTAACATACAAATTAACTCTGCACGCTCATGGCCCAAAACCCCCTTTAAATGGGGCACAGTTCTTTTACACAGTAGTGTCTACATTTATAAAAAAATTCTTTTTTAATAATGAAAACCGTTTTCAAGCAAAATTGAAATACTCATGCCGACAAAGAGCGAGAGAAACTCAAAAAAATTATGAATTTCAAATTTAGGTTCGTACGCCAAATATTTGTGGTACACTTTATGTAAAAATCTTATATACCTACCGCCCCAGATAATTTATCTAAGAAGTTACAGGTAAAATTTCAAGTCAATCGAATGAAAATTGCTGAACTTAGTTTGCCTACCGTTTTGAAAATGTAGTTTTGAGAAAAACCTGAATAATTTCAAATCATGTTTATACCCATCATTTTTGAGTTATTTATTGAAATACAAGTATAGCAAAAGTAACCAAATAAGATAATAGAATAAAGTAATGAAAAAAAGTTACTGATCAAACTGAAAAATTTCAAAATGTTATGTGCAGCGGAGCAGTTGATTGTTTTCGACCGCTCGAAGTCGTTTCAGAAAACGAATTCAGAACAATTTTTAAAATATTTTCGTAGTCATAATTCCTTTTGAATGTCATTAGATCCATGCCTTAAAGTAGACAAAATATTATGTATATACTTTAAATAGAATTCCTTATACTGACTATAGTTATATTATAAAATACATATATTATATAGGTACCAATACACATGTACTGCTACATAGTCATGATATTCGTACTATTTAGTAGTACTTATACGTATTTAATTATTTCGTCGCAGTTTTGCCAAATATTCGACTATTCGGTTAGAGTTCTAGTCGAATATTCGATATTCGGCTAACAGCCGAATAGGGTATTCGTTATAAATTTTACAAAAAACTTAGATAATATATATATATATATATATATATATATATATATATATATATATATATGTATATATATATATATATATATATATATATATATATATATATATATATATATATATATATATATATATATATATATACATATATACAAGGTGGTCCAGAATTATGTACCGTAATTGCTAGAGCTGGTAGTACGTTCAAAAATAATGGTACCTGTTCATGTAGGTACACTTTTCTTCATAACTCAATAATAAGGGAGATACAACTCTGTAAAGGGGTGAAACGAAAACCATTATTTCTTAAATATTTTCCAAACGCTTTTGAATGACGGATTGATATTTTAGGGGTACTTATTTTGCGTTAGAAGGATTAAATTTATGTCAACACTTATTCCACCACTCATGACTAAGGGGTGGTTTTGGGTTGTAGGTGTGAGTTATCACGTCTTTTCTTTTTTAACTTGCAATTATTTAAACAATATCCTTAGTAATATGATTCCTCAGACAATTTCACGCAAAAAAGGTATACTTGTTGCATTTCGATAAATATTACCGTTTTCGAGTAATTTAAAGTAGAAGTATCCATTTCCAAATTATCCCCTAATCATAAGTGATGGAATAATTGATACCATAAATTTAATTATCTTAATGTTCATACGCACCCCTAGATTATGAATCGAGTAATCCAAAGCGCCCAAAATTGTTTTTAAAAGAAGAAGTTAGTTTCGTTCCACCCCTCTACATTTTACCCCTCTGCTTTATCCCCCTTATTATTGAGTTTTGGAAAAAAGTGTAGATGAAAAGTTACCATTATTTTTGAACATACTATCAGCTCGAGCAATTACGTAACATAATTCTGGACCACCCTGTATATATATATATATATATATATATATATATATATATATATATATATATATATATATATATATATATATATATATATACGTACGTAGGTAGGAATATGTTGGATGTAGTCAAAATTTAATATATCTGAAAATGTTCGTAAAAATTCCGTCTACATTAACAATATTCTATGCATACCTATATAACAGTTTTCTATAAGCTTCTTATTTTCTTTTGTAAGTAAGTGTATTCTCTTTGTACAATTATTCCGTTATTATTAGTACCGGAATTTGATAGAATTATTATCTTTGATGGAATAAAATACAAAATCCAAAATTTCTTTTACTACTTAGTATTTTTTTTTCTTTTTTTTTTTTGTTATCAAAGTGGGTACCTAACGAATAAATACAAAAGTTACGTAAAATTATTTTGATATATAATTAGAACTAGTGGCATCCGAAATTAAGTACCTAACATGAAAATTGTTTTTGAGATTTATAGAAAACGGTTGTCGTACCAGCAGTAAACGCAATTTAGGATGACTTATCTCGGTAGTTCAGTATGTTTAAAACTCAGTCCGACAATTGAAAAAGACTCAATATTAAAATTACCGCCCGTGGTAAAAGAAGATATAGGTTAGATCAACTGTAGCACCAATTTCTGGTATTAGTACTAATTATTTTGAAGTGAAAGATACTAGTAACGACACATTGTACTATTTAGTTTATTGTCTATCTCTATGCATTAAGCACAGATACGCCTTTGCCCAAACCAACAATATTAAATTTTAACTTTTGTGATATTTTATTTAGATTCGTTTAAACAACGAACGCATTTCAATTTAGTTGATAATTTTTTATCTTCAAAATTATATAAGTACTTATTATTTATCTTCAAAATTATTAATACTTATATATTATATTAATATATATCGCGACCTTCAATTAATGTAATGTTGATACCTTAACTGAATCCGGAAATGGTTGGATCGCCACTTAGATTTTATCGAGAAAACTAAGAAACGGGGCTTTTGGGATGATGTTGACTTCTTCCAGATTATTTCACTAAAGTTCTTTTGTACTTTTAACTTAAGTTCTTTTATTAACTTTCCACTGAAACTATTTAATTTGTACTTTAAGTCTTTTTATTTTTATTTACTTAAATTATTTTAACTTAACTATTCATCATATTTATCTTTATTTTTATTCAATGTTCCTATTTTTTTTTTACTGATAACTTAGTCGCTGAAAAGTTCGTAATTTTTGAAATAAAAGTCAAAGATTGAAATTTAATAGTATCGAATTTATTAAGTCGAAATAATGATTTAAAACAATGATCACTACAACAAGAATCGTTACAATTAAAATATTAAAACACATCACAAAGATTCGATAGATTAAATTTAAGCGATCAATCGGACATAATAACGACTTAAAATAATTTCCCAAAAACTGAACTCCATTACTGTGACTTGTTTCCTTTTATAATGATTAAATGCTATGTTAACAAAAAGTAAAATTTGTTCTATTTTATTCGATTGAATTTTGGTTTTACAAAAATAATAATTTTTATGGAACAATACGGAAAAATACTGAGTGAAAAAATACAGAGAATAATTTTGTTTTAACACTTTTCTAGAAAGAATAAAAAAATTAAATTTTTTAAAATGTATTTTAATATGAAATAATTGACTAAGTAATTTTATATTGTAAAGTGTACGAGATACAATACACGACATATATATATATATATATATATATATATATATATATATATATATATATATATATATATATATATATATATATATGTATGTATGTATTTTTTAAATTGTTGATACTGAAAATCAAATGTTGTGAGCTATTGTAAACAAACTAAAATTTACAGTAGAAGAATGGAATTCTCACTGCAGTTGATCTCGACTATACATATTATGTACCTTGAATCAGAGGTTGCACAAAGGGTATACAAAATGTGACTTAGCGCCAGCTCGAGAGTTAGGGAAGCTAAATTTTGACTTCTTTCTTTTCATTGACTCGTCATCTATATTTTACGGAAAAAAATTTTGAAAAATCAAAAACTGCCGCCTCGGAAATTCTTTTTTTGGAATAACATTTTAAAAACATCAAGGATGGGGCACTCGCAAAACTTATCTTGACCACTTTCAATTTTTAGTCTTGCGCCGCCTCTGGATTTAATAAGATATTAATTCTATGTGAACAAGTGACTAGCGCAAGGCTGTGGAGAAAAATGGCGGCCCCAGCAGAAAAAAACACATTAATCTAGTAATTTCCCTCTTCAAAAGTTTATTTTACTTTTTCCGGGACCCTTCTTCACGTCTGGTTCCCAGGGCTGCAAGCCCGACTACTCCTCCCTCTCGTCGGGTCTGTATTAGCGTACTTAGTTCTTAGTAATTTCTTTCCGACAGGAGTGTCAGAATAAATCTTAAGCTACTGTTGATTAGAAATCTGTTGGCACTGACATCTTATAATGGAGTTAAATTTCGGGTTTCGTTGGTAAACAAAGCACATATCATGCGATGGATAATATTAAATATAAAATTACATTATCTTTATTCTTTGATACATTTTCCCAATCTTTCCAAAAGGAAAAAAGCGTATAAAACACATTCCCTGTTCTTCATCTTATTAAGAGCATTCTATCAAAAGAGGAATAAATTTTATAAATATAAATCTCATTTCATCGTTCTCTTCTCACATTTCTCCTCTTTGTATGTTTGTGTGTGTATGTGAGAACGTGTACCTTTCCAGACCAGCTATTTACTGCGTCAACATACAAATTTTTTAACATAAATCACATTCTTAAAGTTTTAAAATATTAAATATATATTTTATCTACGTTTATTTTTTTTATATAGAAATTTCTCTTTCGATGGAAAAATTATATCTAAATACTTCTTTAAAAAGAAATTTACATACTGTTTATTCGTGTAAAGTAGACTCGCCTTGACTTGATTTATCCACAGTGACGTAACCTGATTTAGGTATAAGTGTACGTCGTGCTGTTAATTTTATTGAGTTTCAAAGTTTTTTGAAAATAAAGTTCATAAATTTGTTTGTTATTTAGACACGTTGGCCCCTCCGTGTATCTACGAAAGAATTTTAAAGCTGAGAAATTCATTTTTAAAAAAGAATTTAGATATTTTCTTTTTTGTAAGCTAATTTTATTTATCACCTTGCCATAAAATTGAAAACAAACTCATGTAAATAATATGAAGTTTAAAAAAATTTGTTTTCGTTTCAACAAACTTGAATCACTAAAAAAAAGTTTTGAACAATAAAATTTATTCTTCGGTATCCATAAAAAACTGATATTTCCATGAATAAGTATTTTCAAAAAAAGAAAGTAATTTCTCTCATATACAGACTGAGTTTTCTGAGAGTTGCCATTTTAATTATGGCTAAACTATTGACTTAATCAAAAATTGTTCAAATAAAAGCTGTAGCCACTGGCGGGGGATATTGTGGTTTTCGAGATACGATACAAACTTACCTTTTTTTAAATGGAATAGTATACTTATTTGTTAATAAAAATTATTCGATAAAGCAACAGAAACAAAAAATAAAAACATAAAAATTTTTATCTTAAGTTTTTTTTTTCAAATTTTACAACTTTCGCGCTTAAAAGTGATTTTTGGTGAGCGCTTAGTTCAAACGAGCCTTATAAACTACGGTAAATAATTGTAGCAGCTAAGCAGTAATTGTATTTATGCTACATAGACGGTTATCTAGTTAACAACTCGTGGATTATACAACTAGTGTTTCCAGTAAGGTAAAACAGAAATTTTTAACTGATTTGAATTTATTTGAATATGACATCATTTGACATGTAGAAACATATTTCTATATTTTGCATATTTATTTTCGAAAAAAATTATTACCTTCGTTTGTGTAATATTCATTTTACGTTCTTTATTTAAAAATATTAATTGCTTTTAATTTTAATGCAGATATAAAAACACTTCGGTGCCCGCACATTTTAAGCAAGATATTCAAACAGTACTATCTGTACATCTACGGATGTTTTGCTTTTAAGCTACGGATTCATGCTTCTGTATCACTCACACCAACACTCACATTAACCCACTCTTAAGCCCTTGACATTTTCTTCTTGCCGAACCCGCTATTTCTTTTTCCATGGCTGAATTTCCCTATGGGAGGTTCTGAGGCGTTGGAGCATCTCTTACGTGAAAGATTTTCACCACTACTTCTGTCCAAATTTCCCCTAAAAGCAGAGTTAACGGACAAAAAAAAAACTTATTCTTTCTATTCTACTCCCGTTTTGGAAGATTCACTATCATTTTGTGCTGCTCCCACCTATTGATTGTGTGAAAAACTAAAACAGATCTTAAATATTGACTCAAATATTCAAAATAGACAGGTCTGCTGCAGGTGACGCTAGTGATTTACTAAATGTCCGACAGTCTGCAAGAGTTAAGAGTCAATTACGGATAAAATATTTTTAATAAAAACTTTATTATTTCTTTAAATAAACTTAATTATTTTTAATAAAATTTGTTTCATTACAATATGTATTTGAATTACAGAAACAATTTTTGTCTTTTAAAATTCAGAAAAATTTTTATTATAAAAATGACTGTTTCTATAATCCGAAAGTCGGAACAGCAAATTTTGATACTTTGATACTGTTTTTCCTATTGAAGTTGACGGAGGTTGAAATAAATGCCCCAATTTTACACATCGGATGAAATGAGCTGTGCAAATATTTGTTGGTTTTAAAAAATTGTTTGAATTATTACTGCAAAAGAATATAAGATTAGGAAAATCATAATTTACTACATTAAAACTATAGAAATTATTGAAAATAAGAAAAAATATAGATTGACTGCATCACATGATTTACCTGAATTTTTTCGCAGAGTTGACAAATTTTTTTATTTTCTCTAGTATGTAATAAACGATACACTAATAAAATGAATAAAACCATAGTTTTTCCTTTTTGGACATACTGCAAGTTTAAAATACTTTTTTGGACAATTTTCTTACTATTTTTTTAAACAAGGTTAAAATATTTGACAAAATATTTGACAACTTGACAATATTTATTATAGGGACTCTATTAACATCATATCTATGCTGCCATCTATACATTTCGATAAGAAACCACAAATAATATAAGAAAATATAGGTTCCATATTTATTACGTATATTACTACGTTTTGAAAAGTTTAGTAAGTACATAATGCCTTTATTAAACCTACTAAATTTTGACTTCTTTCGTGTGGTTTAATATTAAATATTAAAAATTAAAACTACAGCTGTAATTTAATGACTTTTTATTGAATACTGAGTTAAATGTTTGAGGAAAAACTACAAATTATTTTGATAATTAATGTATTTAATTAAATAATTTTGTTTTATTGTAAGGGATTAATGTGAACATACCATTACAACTTATGTTGTTTTTTTTTAATGTAAATTAAAAATAAGCCGTATTTTTTGCGTTCGTTTAAACAAACCTGACCAAAGCTTTTGAAAATTAAAACTTAAAAATTCAATTTCTCAAAAATATGAAATAAAATAATGAAAATTTTAGCATAATTGGTAATTTGAAGTAATAAACTAATTTTTAAAAAACATCTCAACATATGTTTCCATTTAAAAAAAAAAGTTTTTTCTATTCCAAAAAAACCGTGGGTTCTAGAAGTCTGGAACAATTTTTTGTGAATAGCCCCCTCTATTTTGAATATCTTTTGTGTAAACTTTTTTTCGATTATGGGTGCATATTTTATGAATAAATCGAATGGCAATTCTCAGAAAACTCATACGGTATAACACTATGGTTGAATTGTAACTTCTATAACAGACGATGGGTCGCATTTAAGTTATTTCCTAGACACATCAATATTGTGGACCAACAAGTTCAATTAAGCAGTATAATATTAAATCATGTAAGATGTTCCATTGAAGTGTTTATCTGGACTCACGCTCTGTCAGAAGCAAAAGAGATTACCAAAAAATATTTTTTACAACAAACACACATTGACACATAATAAAATAAGTTAATCCATAATACTAAAGTCTCAATAAGGAGTTGATGTCAAATAAAGTAGTTGTATAAATATGCAAGAGTCCATCCGAATAAGATGGAAAGGTCCGACATTCTATTATTTCAATTAAGAAATAGTACGTTCTACAAAATTATATATATATATATATATATATATATATATATATATATATATATATATATATATATATATATATATATATATATATATATATATGACACTGTTCGCTGTCTTGTTTTTGCCCAATTTTCTTTTTTTTTCTAAATCAATTTAATGTTAAAAAAACAATGAAAAATACATTTAAAAATTAAATGTTTTCCTCGAGATATTCTGCAAAAGGTTTGGTGATTTTTGAGAAGACACAATCCCACTAACCACATTTCAGTCCATTTTATCCATGGGGGCCCTACATCTGTCCAAAGGTAGCGGAAATTATATATATATATATATATATATATATATATATATATATATATATATATATATATATATCAGATATTTTTCTTCGGAATTGTGTTCTATGGATTCTAAAACGGATTCGAAATCCACTCTTGCAGCGAAACCGTTCGGATACAGTGCAATATTCTAATTTTCTTGATGAAAATTCGACTAAAAGGTATTCACTGAGCGATTTTACGAGAAGTCTCTCTAAAATGATGTTCAGTTCTTTGAAGATTTGACTTTCTATTTGTTGTTAAAATACATAAAATGATATTAATAATAATTATTATTATAAACAAAAGTTGTACGAGCAACTATGTAGTACGTGTTCAGAAAAGTTTCATTAAAAACGGAAAGGTGTTAAGAATTTTACAAAATGACAAGTTTATGAAAATAAAGTTGTTTTCAAAACAATAAACGTTCAAGTAGAGAAATTTGTATGTACATCATAATTTGAATACTCATGCAACTGCCTCCTCAACCCCCCACCTTCATCTTTTGTTAGAGAGGTAGGTAGTTTGAAGTATTATGTTGTAGAAGAAACTTTATGGATTGTTTTTAAATGGTCTGTTCTGTATATATACTGGGTGAACTGTTTGCAAAAAGATTATATGGGAAGTTGTTAAAAAAGAAATTAGTAAATATTAACCGATTATTTTATAATCCAACCGTTTTGATATGAATAGTCTGGTAGTCGACACTGGTAGTAGTGGCTGTAATAATGAAGTCGTACATATAGGCATACATTATCATATGTTGCTAACGTATAAATATTCTTCAAGTAGGAAAAATCGACTCATTGTATAAATCAATTTCAATGACCAATTTAGTCATTATAGTTAAATGAAAAGCTTGAAACTAATCAGCGAGCAACTATTCGTTACAGCCTCTAACAAGGGGTTCCGGGCTTGGGAAATATATTAACAGTACATAGAGCCGGATTTAACTCAAGTGCCGCCTGGGAACCGTAAAAAATATCGTCCCTGCCTTATCCTTAAAAAAAATTCTTAATAAATTTTGACGCCCTTCTAAAAATTTGCCCACTCGGGACACCAGCCCCGCATGTCTCTAGTGTAAATTAAAGATGTCGATTTTAAAATCGATTAATCCAAACTTAAAAAATCGATTCTTTTTTCGATTTTTTTTATTTGAATCGATTCATGAATCGATTATTAAAAGTAAGAGATCGATTACCGATTTTTTCTAAAAATAACTTCATTTTAATAGTAATTCTACAAAGAAATATGTGTTAAAATGAAATACCAAAAACTATTAATTGTCACTTTTTACTCATTATATCAACAGACCCCTCCTATGGCTCTATATAAGTCAGACTATTAATACAAAAGGAAGGAAGAGACCACCTATCTGTGCAAACGACAATTCGTTCCTACAAAATAGACTTATTTAGAAAAAAAATTTTTGTCAATTTGTTTGAAATTTTGAATAAACTTGGTTCATTTCGTGGTATTCGTCCTACATATTCAATTGCGTTATTTTTTATAATTATAATTAAAAAGTTAACTCATCGCCTTTTCAAATATAATGTAAGGTGTTTTTACACGATATTACCGATATTACCTATGTACTATCAAGCATGTCCCTTAAACAAAAATTATTAGCTAATTTTATTAAACTTTTCAAAATTTCGATTTTTTAGATCGATCTCACAGAATCGATTCTTTAGCCGATTTTTTTTTTGAATCAATTTTTTGATTTCGATTTCAATCGATCCAAAAATCGATATTTTTTTGGAGAATCGACGTCTCTAGTGTAAATCTAGCGCTGATAGTATACCTTTAGGGTGTGAGCACAATAAAATAGTAAAATGCGCTAGCCAGTCGCTATCGAGAAAAAACCCTCTAAACTTTTGACCTCTTTTCAGTGATATAGGTACTAAATAAATGGCCGATCAAACTGGATCAATCCGATATCCGGAAAGTTCGTGTCGTTTTCGGAGCCGCTCGTATAAATTAATATTTCTTCAAGTAGCAATCGTAAGCGAAACATACAACATGTTAATGTTAGGCCGACAGTGTTACTTGTGATATGTAACGTAAATCTTTAAACAGTGTTTAAATAATTCTCTTTTGTCAGTAATAATGAGCAATCTTAGATATAAAGGAACATCATGTCAATTTATACGAGTTTAAAAAAGGTTCTAATGCAGCTGACGTAACGAGAAATATTTGTAGTGTTTATGGTGACGATGGGCTTTCTGACAGAACTTATAGAAAGTGGTTTGCTAGAATTCAAAAGGGAAATTTTTCTTTAGAAGATAAAGCTCCCTCCGATCGACCTGTGTGTATTGACGATAGAACCAAGCGTCAAGAAATAAAGCGAAACGTGAGGCAAACTGTCAAGAATTCGCGACAACTTTTGGGCATTCAAAATCCACAAGTTTTTGGCCATTTGAAGAAAATCGGGATAGTCATTTACACCAAAAACGGCACGAACTTTCCGGATGACCCAATAGTATTGCTGCGGTACAGATTTTATGATATTGGCTAGCGGTATGAAAGAGACGAGTTTAATCCTCGCTGCAGATTATAATTTTTTCTCTTTCACTTTTTTTAAAAAATTTTATTTAAATTACACAAGCAATATTTATCAAGAATTATGAACGTGATTAACCGTTAAAAATATTTTCCAGACTCGCCACCATTCACGGAGAGAAAATTCCTATAAAAATTACTGTGCTCAGCACTACAATCGACGTGTAAAAGGCGAACATATTCAATTCTGTAAGGTAAAAATATAAAGATTATAAATAATCATAAAAAATTTAAAGGATGGAATGTTCTTTTCGTAATATTATCTCCGTAAAATTTGTAAAACAGCACAGTAAAAAGTTCCATTACCGACAAAAAAATAATTTTTAATTGTGTTTATTAAAAAAATTTCCATGCTAACATGCTAATAATAGAAAGAAAAAAAACAGAAAGAAGGTTGGTTGTGTTGGGATCGCTCTAATGAAATGTACCTCAATCAGCGAGTTACATGGGTTACATGCGAACCATAGGTGTCGACTGTGGAAGAAACTTTGTCAGACAGTTCGCACCAAGCACCTTGATTTATCACTGTGTTACAAGCAGCTAGCACAGCTAGTAGTTAGTTGCTTTTACACTCTCTTAGGACGATGTCATCGTTTAATTCATCTTTTTGTTATTTACCTATCTTTAGTATATATGTATTAGAATATATTGTTGGCAATCATTTTTGTATACATGTTTTTACAGGTACAGTGCAACCAACATAAGGTTGCGAGCCAGATGCGCAAATGAAAGAGTACGACAACAAGAATTAAACTATAATATACATGCATAAGAGTGTGATAAAAGTTGTGTTAGCACCACATTAAATTTTACCATGCTAGCACATATTTTTTATTTTGGTCGTCGATCGCGCACGGATTATAGGGGAGCATGGTAATTTTTCTGAAATTTCCTCTACAAAAATTATAGGATTTTTCTCTCCGTGTTTAAATGATTACTAAAGTTTTTTATTACTTACAAGGAAAGGTTCCCAGGTGCCCGCCTCCGATTTCAATGCCGCTGAAATATGTTATTCTACGTCGAAATCTAAGGGACACGTATTTTTTTTATCGGAGGAAAAACGATTTGAAAGGGGGAAATCGCCCTTCAAATATTGGAGTAAAAATTTAATTTTTCAAATATCTAGAAAACAGTAAGGGATAGAGCAAAAGTTTAAATTGGCTATATTGCTCTTTTTTACAGAGCTATCTACTGATATGCAATTTGCTCAAATTACATCAACAGGGGTGGTTGGGGGTTAAAATTTGGGGGTTAATTTTGTAAAAAGGGGGTGAAAAATAAACAATATAAAAATTTTGTTTACAGATTTGAAATCTACGTCAAAAAATCTAATTGACCTGTTTCTGCTCAATGTCCTAATATTAAGTCTAGGGGTAGTTAACTAGGGGGGTCAAGAAATTGCATATCAATATACAGCTCTTTAAAAAAGAGCAATATCGCCAATTCAAACTTTTGCTCTATCTCTTACTGTTTTCGAGATATTTGAAAAATTAAATTTTTACCCCAATTTTTGAAGGACGATTTCACCCCTTCAAACCGTTTTTCCGCCGATAAAAAAATACGTGTCCCTTAGATTTCGACGTAGAATAACATATTCCAGCGGCATTGAAATCGAAGCCGGACACCTTGGAACCTTTCCTTGTTAGACCTTTATGTTAGATTTTTTTATTCCAGCAAAAGGTATTTGTCTTCACTTCCACATATTATGTAATCGACGTTAAACTGGTTCACTTCGTACAGTAATCATTGAAAAGACAAAGACGGTGAACTGTTTCTGAACAAGAGTAATAGCAGCACAGTGAATGTGCATGTGAATAACGTCGTGGATGGGGTCTTAAATATGTTGATGATGAGGCATAAACTTGTTTATTTACTTTGTGAAATGTATTATCTGCTTGAATTCATTTTATTTACATCAACATCGTCCGCCATTCTTCTACAGCCCATTCTAGCCCATTCTATTCTATTCTACTCTGTTCCGCTATTCATATTCCCATCAACATAGTTCTCTTTTTTCATAGTAAAGAAGAGAAAAAAAATTATGAAATAGCTCTCTATCGAGTTATAACAGAAAAATGATACCAACAAAGTGGTTTTTATTACGATCCGACTAATCTGCAGCAATTAACGCTGTTGTCAATAGCATCCAGTTGTTATGGAAAAGGAGGCAGAAATATATGGGTGTATGCATGGGCGGTTAACTATTTTTAGATTAAACTTTTAGATTTTTAGCGCATAATATCTATTTTATAAATTTTCAAGCTGATTTTGTAAAAGTAGGTACACTGAACTGACCGCATTGCGATTATTCAGCTTTTTTGTTCTTTCAAATTTTTAATAATAATAAATTTTTAATGCCAGATTATAAAATAAAAAACGCCGTGAGCAGCTAGGCCCCATCACGGAAGTCGAATTTTTCCTTTCATCTTCGATATTAAATATCTAAAAGCGAAATGTAATTGAAAGTTTACGAGCGATTTGTCATTTTCGCTCGTTTTTTATTTATCAATTCATGAGTGAACTGCATTTTAAATCTCTAAGATATCTGATTTCTTTCGTGAATACGACTATCAAGATAAAAGAGCAAAATTCTTAAATTCACGAACGAATTATAAATTCCCATTTAGTCTTTGATCCATTCAAAAATGGACGAATCGAAACGAATGATTCTCCGAACTTTTAATTTTTTTAAATTTTAATTCAGAATTGCAAAAAGACATTGTGTACACACGTGCTAGATAGATTTCTTTTACTGATCTTAATTGTCCAACAATATATCTATAGCTATGAGTATGACGTGTACACGTATACACATATATACATTAATACACTGTATATATCGGTTGGATGCTTTTTGAATGTGTAAAATTTTATGAGTTCGTACCACCGACATGCTGTAATATATCAGTATATCGGTAGCTATTTCATAATTTTCACTTCTGCGGCAGTCCCCATGACTATATATTCTTTTTATAACATCCTGACTCCGAGCGTGAAAGAATAATTGGCTGGCGGAAATGTGTGAGTGAAAAGGGACGCTCGGGCAAAAATCGTTCCAAGGTGCAAAGTGCAAATTTTATCCTATATATTTTCTAAAACTCCATCCGAATTGGATCAGCAGTTTTTATGCGATGCGTGCGACTAAACAAACAGACAACAATGCGACAGTTTAAGATTTTAATATATATGTAGGTATAAAAAAATAAAATATTTGTAAAAAATGGTTCTTTGAAATGTATAAAACAATCTCAGATTCTGTTATATGTAATAAAATAACCATGTAAGTACGTAAATACAAATGTCTTGATCATAATGTAATTTTAATTTAATAATTTATTTTAGTACAAATTGTGTTATTGATACTGAACGAATGTTGATAATAAAATTAAATAAAAACGATACACCCGGTTCAAAGTTGAGCCTAAGAGGATTGCGAAGATATTCATTTATAACACAAATTAAATTCGCACAATAAACTTTATCCAATTGTTACGCACAGTTTTAATACAATTTCATGAATATTTGATTTTCTCGCTATCTTTACCTACTACATTTATATATATACCTACGGTAGATACACATATAATATTTTTGTAAGACCATGGAAAGGATGGCACATTTTGTACGAATTAAAGAGGAAATTAACATTTATAGCATATTATTTTCTTATGTGTATTAAAATAACATTTTTGTCTTCATGTCTGATTGATCCCGGTGAGGGATGTTGAATAGATGGTTGAATCATTTTAGAATTATTTGACTTTCCCACATAAACTCAGATATGAAATTTTATTAACGTAATTTTAAAGGTTCATTGAGGTTAAAATTTATCTAGTAGGAATATAAAATGAGTTGGGCTAATTTCATTTTTACAACTTGTCCACAGAAGTACTATTTTACTATATTGATTTTTTCAAAACGATATCTACGATTTATGAATGTAAATTAATATTTTATTACTCATGCGGGAGAAGTACTAACTTGGCGCACATATTTCTGTACGCAAAATAGCTGTTTGCCCACTGTACTCTTCCCACATACTTTTTTGCGTGCGGAAAGTAAACTTTCCACATGCAAATTGACAATAAAACACGCAAAGCCGCCTCTTGATTTTTAATTTAAAAATATTTCATAATTATTTCTATAGAAACCCCCAACAAAGTAATTTAAACAATATTTAATTCAGAAAAAAAAGACGAACGCTCAAAATTATTATTTTAAAATAGTATATTATTCAACGAGCTAGTAATGATAGCTATTACTCACGAAGATGAAATTGCGACACGAGCTGAGCTTGTGAGGCGTGTGTCGTAATGCATCTGAGTGAGTAATAGCCATTGCAAGCGAGTAGAATACGATATTTTTTCTACGACTTTTTTCCTTTTTGATTTAAATAAAATTGAATAGAAATTTTAAATCAAATTTTTAATCTATTTCTAATTTCATTAAAAGTTTGTATAATACTATGTATAAAACGATCAAAACAAAACATAAACTACTTTATTTACTTGAACGTTACTAGGCAATATATATTAAATTAAAACTTGATACATACATATATACACAAAACAAAAGAAAACCTATGGAATAATGATTAATACTGTGATTTCATTGGTCAAGAGGGTATTGAGTAATGAACATTCCTCCACACCTTTGAATAATGCCTAACTTTCTCAACAATTAACGGATATATAATGAGTGTGTTCTTCAACAGGAGTAGAAAAAGTAACAAAAATGTCAAAAATAGTAATAATAATAGAAAAAAGTAGGTGAAATTCGTAATAAAAAATAGTATGCACAACTCGTGCGGGATTGTCGATTGCCCACTCAAGCGAATGAGCGCATTCACTACGTTCGTGCGTTCAGCTTCGCTGTCGTGGGAAATCGACAATTTCCCGTACTTATTGCACTATTATGTTATTAGGTCAAAAATAGCTATTATGATTCTTAGTTGTAGGACTTTCGGGGGGGGGGGGGAGGAGTGTAGGTTGGGGTCAGGGTCATAAGAGACTAATATTCATGCATTTGAATGCATATGAATAATAGTCAATAAACCCAATGAAAAAGACCATTTCGTTCGAAGGTTAGAAACTATCAAAATTTAGTTTACATTTTTAAACATAAGTGGGGGCATTTTTCAGGACGCTTAAGCAAAAAAGTTGTAAAAGAATTTTATAAAATTTTTCGAAATTTCAACCCACTCCTCAGTAATTCCCCTCAGGTGCGCGAAAGTTTACCGTTCAAGTTTTCCTCACCTCAATAACACCATTTAAAATAAATTAATTTGGTGCAAAATTTTAATTTCGTAATTACGAAAAATTTAAAATTTCCTTGAACCACATGACTTAGGGAAAAATTTTTGCTGAAAATGATGGAAATCGTTCGTTTTGTCACACCTATCGCTTAAGTTTGATAGATTTTTATGAGCAAAATGCGGTGAAATTTGAAAAAACTGAAAGTTTTTTTATTTATCTAAAATTAAAAACATTATAAGCTTACTGTCACGGTCTCGGACGTAAGTCTTACCGTGACAATAGTTGTAATAGTTGAATTATCCTTCTGGAAATTCATCAAAGCTTGAATTAATTTTTCTTTATAATCCATATTTTTACTTTCAGATTATCAAAATGGATTAGTAATAATAATTATATCATCTTCAAGTTGTAAAAAGGAAGACTCATAACAATAAAATAAAGTTATGGTACCTAATTAAGAATTTTGAATACACAGTAAGTGGCTTTCATCTCTACTCGTATCTACCTATTTCAAAAGAGACCTCCACGATGAGTAAGTATAGTAACGTGCGTTTGATTATTCACTGTAGAATAATACATTATTATATCATGGGAAATTTAACAGATCGTTAAAACATCGTATAGCGGATAACGTAAGGAAACTACTACTACAATATGATAGTATGTATGCGCATTTAGTGATTGGGTATCATTTATATTAGCATAAAATAATCGACTTGATGACGATTATATTATTTAAATGGGTTATAAGAATTATTATTATTATTGTTATTACAATATCATATTCTGAAATACACCCCAGTGCAAAAATATAAAATCATGTAATCTATTACTTATATACAGTAAATTTCGTTCATCAACTGGAAATAAGTATATAAGATAAAATTTATTTCAGTCATCATTGAAAAAAGAAAATGAAGTAAGTGAATTTCCTCCATTCCACAGAAATATATTGAATCATGTATATGTTTTATAGTTCAATAGGTACCTATACCGAGAGACAACATTAGACATTAGCTATTTACCTATCTGGTTTACCCAATTGCGATCATTTGTAAAGTTTAATAAAGTAAAAAAAATGTTTTTTAAGAAAAACTTTTATTTAAAAATGGGCTAAAAAAAATAAAATAACTTTTGAGTGAAGTTTGAAGCAACATGCAACATAATTTATAAAATCTTGAGGCGTTATCATTAATTATTTCTGTTTTGGATATAAGTGTAGCTATTTTACTTTTCAGTACTTACCAAACTTAATTAAACGCCTCAAGCTTTTATAAATTATGTTGCATATTGCTTCAAACTTCACTCAAAAGGTATTTTATTTTTTTTTTAGCCCATTTTTAAATAAAAGCTTTTTCTTCAAAAACATTTTTTTACTTTAATTTATTTTCCGCTTTTTAGTCTGATCACAATTAATTTAAGAAAAGCATTAAAGAAGTAATTTTTTTACCTATATTTTAATCAGTTAATTTACCCTAATCAGACATAATTATGGAAACAAAAAATTGCAATGTAAAATCAATGGACAATATTTGACAATTCGAAATGTCAAAAAGTTTCACAGGACTAAAAATCAACAATTTTGGTTTTGAGGCGATTTAGGACAAAACTAATTATACAATATTGCATTGCCACCAAGGTTAGACAGGTATGCAAAATTTGAAACCTCTAGTTCAATTAGAACCTGCCTAAATTTTGATTCCAAGATTTGATCTAAACCAACATACTAGCATAGCAAGTTAAATAAAAGCTTTTAAAAAGAAATTAAAATACTACAGTAGAACTTTTGAGCATGAACACCTCTCTTAACAGGCCCGTCCTCCTATAGCCGGATAAATTTTGTATGACGGTGGCATGTTATACTAAAACCAATGCATTTAGCACTCCCTTAAGCGGAGCCTCTGTTAACCAGGCGCGGACACAATATTTTTTGACGAAGATATATTACTTAGTACATTATTAATACATCCACCAACCGGATGCGAGTACGTCTAGTGCGTATGTATACTTATTAGAGATGTCCGTGCGTGATTTTTTCGTGTCACGATGCTGCTCACGACGCTCACGCGTGTTGTGAATAAAATCTGAAGTTGAAGTTAGTGCCATGAGTAGACATGAACGTGAGTTAAGTTTTATTGGAGTGAATTTTCGTGATTGCTAGAACGTACTGCAACTCACGAAAAAATTATTTTACTATTATATTTTGTTTTCTAGTTGATCCTATATCTTATAGAAATGTTATAATTTTTGTCAAAAAAAAAAAAAAACATTTTTACAAAACACTAAATTCTAAATTGAACTCCTGTACTTATAAGATTTATGATAGATCATCCTACGACGTAAGTTTCAGTTCACATACTATCGTTTATCACATAGAAAATTACAGATTTTTAACACAAATGTGGCGGTGTTATACAAACTTTCAAATCTATGTTCTGTTGTCTGTGGATAGTTAAATTTAAATATAATACAAGTGACCTGATTCTCGCTATTCGCGAAAATATACATGAATGACGTGAGTCACGTCATTTACGAAAATATACGTGATGGACGTGAGTCACATTTGCCTCGTATCACGCCACTCACGTCGTGAAAGTATACTACGTGATCGTGCGTGAACAAAAATGTGCTAATTTTTATTTTCATGATTGTGCGTGAGCTTTTAAAACTGACTGTAGCGTGAGTGATCGTGAGAGGAAAAGTACCTACTCACGACAACATCTCTTATACCTATCTGGGTTAGGTATACTCGTTCAGATTTTAATTTGTTAACAATAATCCTAGTGTGAGGATGCATTCCTAAACGTCATATTTTTGTATAACGTAAAAGTCCCTATACCGGAAGGCGATCATATTAATCTCAAGCTTTAACATTAATGAAGTTATTTCCGAAAGAAACCTCTGATAAGAAAAATTATTGTTAATAGAATGATTATTTTTCAATTTAAATTCACCTCGCATTTAATGTTTCCTTACTTAACTAAAGAATTACATATATATATATATATATATATATATATATATATATATATATATATATATATATATATATATATATATATATATATATATATATATTAAGCAATTTTTGTTGAATACAGTATTTTGATCCTATAGTTACGTCTGATACTTAAACCATTCTATTTTTCCTACTTTGACGTCTAGATGTCACTCTATCTGTCATATTACACGTCTGTTTGTATATCGGTTCCCAACTCCCAGTGTCATTAATATTTCTTTGTTTGGATATTGATGTCGACATTTTGTAAAAGAAAAACATTAATAACTAAAAATTTTTGGATTGTATTTTTTTAAAAATATATTCATTGGATTAAATAAAATTTCTTTCATACTTATTAAGAGAGAAAAATGGATTCTTATTTTATTTGTCAGTTTTTATAAGCCAGTTTAATTACACACCTATACACACCTAAAAATAGTGTTCCGGTATAGGGGCTTTTACGTTATATACTAAAATTCGTTCAAATGAGTTGAATTAAAAAATTTAAAAAATTTTGAATTAAAAAATTCGTTATGAATACCAAATTATTTAATGGCACTATCATTTACTCTGTTAGCCGGACAAATTTTTTCGTGACACTGTCTGGTTAACAGAGATTCTACTGTATTTAATTTGTGTAGAATTATTAGACATTGTGTGGAAAAAGACAATACAGCAGTGCTAAAGCAGTACTGCACCACCTATCAGCATTACCAAGTTTTTAAATAGTGCTATTTTGATAATGACTCGAGAGGTGGCTAAATGGAGGGCGAATTTTGAAATTCGGTTTCGGTTCTGAGTTACGAGCTCTCTAAATATAAAATATTTTTATAGGAATTCAACATAAAGTATGCAAAAATTGTTTATTTGTTTCTGTACTTTTAACTGTACAGGCACAACTTTTACAATATAATATCTACGTCAGACATTGTAATGCAAGTTTAATACGACTAGGTATATCTTCAAGACATGATATAAGCATTATCATGTCAATAAAATATATAAAAGAAACTTCACTTATGTCGTCTGCGTCTGGCTGCCAATCAACTTTATGCTACGTATAAGTACTATAAATCTTAATTAAAAATTGAAAAATTGAAAATACATTGAATGATTCCCATTTTCAATTGAAACATAAAAAATTAATCATCAACAGCAACAAAGAGAGCAATTGCATGAGAAACATAAATATAAATTGAAATTTTTACTTACTTGGCATTTATATAGGTACCTACATCAGAAAAACATTATTCTAGAATTGGTACATATAAATATCACATTACAAAGTGTTTATAATAGAGGCAAACACTACTAACTTTTTGATGATTGTAAAACATGGGTTCCAAATTTTTTGTATTCATAGTTGAAAGGTTACACACAGTGGTATATCACGACTCCTTAGTTCTTTGTCCCAACCCCGTATCTGAAAACTTCCAATTTTTGGACACACAAAAAAAGAACGTATTTAAATCTGTGTTTTCATCACTATGAACTTAAGATTTATGCTAATTACACCCTTTGATGTTGGCTACCTATATATATATATATATATATATATATATATATATATATATATATATATATATATATATATATATATATAAGTATATACATATATAAATACAGTAATTAATATGTTTTTTGTGTGTCCAAAACATGTCGTTTTTTATATACGAGGTTGGGTGGGTTAGAGAAGTCGCGATATGCATTACTTTATATTTTATAAACCAAAGTTAAAAGTGAAACAAAAAAGTTATAATTTCACGAGTTGTTTACGAAAAATGAAAATTTATTCATCTTCCTTAAAGATCTGAAAGTATTTACCCTACAGATTTTGATTTTATTTTCGATGAACGTTTTTCAATACCGAAATATACATTTCCAAAAAAATTTCATTTACTAGAGACCACTTTTTCTACTTTATTTTACTTTACTAAACTAACAAAAACTTGATTATCTACAATTATCGCTAAAAATTATCGAAATATCAGTAATAAAAGTGGGAAGAAGCAATTTTTCAAAAGTTTCTCTAAAAAAACCTTACAGTAATACATTATTAAATTCGTACTTTAATAAACTTTTATTTGATACCCTACTCGATGCTCTTCGGGATACTCTTCTATTTCTGTGGTAGATTGCCTGTGACAGACGGTCAGATCAAAGGCGTAGCCAACATAACTGGCGCCCGGTGCGTGACACTTTATTTGCGCCCCCCTTAACTTCTAAAATTTTAAAAATTTTTAGTGGAAGAGTGTATTTAAAATTTCGGATTAAATTTTTCCCTGAAAGTTGCCTTAACAATCTTTTTTTCTAGTGATTTGTTTGTATGTCTCTATATTTGAAATCATAACCTGAAAGTAATTTCATAATTTAATGACAAACACAACAAAAAATTTTACATTAATAGCGTCCCTCCTTTTAGCTTTTGACGCTCGCCCTATTAACTTTTAGCGCCCCTCTCAAAGTGACGCCCGGGTTATGATAGTACCCCTTGCACCCCCCTCGCTACGCCACTGGGTCAGATACCGAAATGATTAAGTACATAAATGCTCCGTTTTGCCAGTTTTGATACGGAACACTAATAAATAAAATTTTTGTTATATACTAAACCAAATATATTTTCATTTAAAATTTCAATTTTAGACTTTCGTAAGCCCTCATGAGATCGTAGACCCAGTGTCAATATTGTGTCTACACGGAGAGAAAATTCCTATAAAAATTACTGTGCTCATACTACAATCGACGTGTAACAGGCGAACATATCCAATTTTTGTACGATAAAATTACAAAAATTATAGTTATATTATTGTAATTTTTATAATTTTCCCGTATAAAAATTGGATATATTCGCCTGTTACACGTCGATTGTAGTACGAGCACAGTAATTTTTATAGGAACTCTCCGTGTACAGGATAAGACTGTACCATTTACAGATAAACATAAAATACTAACTTCTATGCGACTTCAAAATTTTTTTTAATTTTTCAGAATTGTAAAACAAAATTATATTTTTCTTTAAATTTAATTTTTGATATAATTTGACATAAAATGGACACACTGTATAAGCCGTATTATAGACAGAGGTGGAAATATACCTTCCATTTTATTATATATTGATACTTACCTTTTCTGTCTATAATTCTGTAACTATATACGCCCGTAACGGTACGGAAATTTGCACCGTCTGCTAGAATCGCTTATAAAACATGAATTATTACGTATTATTTTAACGTACGTAGAGCAACGATATTAATTTTGACTAGCAATAAATTATAAAATTTTGAGTACTTTTATTTATAGATATTAAATAGCATAAATTATGGATACCCACTTAGTGGTTTCAAATAATATCAGTATGTGTTGTATTTCTTAAATGTTTATCTACGAGTATATAGATAGCTCCCGAAAAACACGGTACTGGAGGAACACGGATCTCGAAGAACACGGGTACCTTCCCCCCGAGTTACACGGTTTCAAACAACACGATTTTTAAGTAATTCTTTTGAAAAAGGATTAAATACACATATTAAATATTTGATATAATAAGTTACACCAGTCCTCAATGTACGCAAATATATCCGTTCCATGTGGATTTGATTTACACGAATAAAAATCGTGTTAATTAAGCCAGTCATTAAAAAAGGAGGAATACTAGAAATAAAAACTACTACAAATTTTAGAGCATTTGATAATAGAAATGATAACGAATATGTAGAAATTAATTTTGAAAATATCGTTATTTTTGAAATCGATAATTTTCGAAAACGAAAAGTAGGTTTCGACAGTCCCAATATGTTTAGCATAGCCACAACTTGCTACACTTAAGCCTTCAAAAATTTCGTTATTTTTTCACTACGACGCACCGTTTACGAGATATTTACAATCAAAACTTTACGTTTACGAAAAGTACCGAAAACTAATTTTTTTGAAAATATTCTATTGGTGACTAAATCAATGGGATTAAGGAGCCTGAATTAATTAATTATAAATAGTCAATTTATGATGAGCTAGAAATCTCAGAGTTAACGATTTAAAGATTAATATTTTAGAAAACTAACATAGATAAAGGCGTAGGATATCGCATTGAACCGATAAAAATTCACATATTAGACAGGCGAAAATAAAAACAATTTTGGGAACATCTTTAACAAGAAACAAATTGGTTTATATTTCTAAGGTTTGGGTTTATTTACTATGACCTTAAAGTCTTACATCATATTTTTTGTATCAATATAAAGAAAAATAGCGGCTGCAGAAGTCTTTTATTGGAGCGTGTTGCCTCCAAGTTTCCAAATGGCGGGCACTCTTGCAACCGTAACTAAAATCTGATATATCTAAAAAAAATGGCCATTTTGCTAACATACGTAAAATATCAAATAAACCAAAAAAATAAAAAATTATTGTACGAGTTGATTTAAAAAATTAGGTATATATTCTATTTTTACTGAGTACTGTCCCAGAATTGCAGACGTGTGGTATATCAAAAATATTCTGATTTGCGTAACCTGTACATTTAATAAAGTTATATATGTATGTTGGGAAAATAATTTAACCAAAACTTCCCACAATATCAACCTAAGCACATACAAATGTAAGTTATATATGTTAGTATAACGTCACCTACCTTGGGTAGAAATCATATAAATTTAATTGACCATTAAATAAACCAATCAAAAGAAAAATTTATTAAGGTACATACCTATAATAAAATTTTCGAGATAAGCATGTCTGGACATCGAAATTATCCTTAGAAAATAATTTAATATACATATTTGAAATATCCAGATGTCAGACTGAAAATTATTTGTTTATTAGTTTATTAGTGAGGACTATTTTGTCTATAAAATTTATGTTAGTTTAGTTAATTCAACTTTATACTATCCGTTTTAGAAAATGTAAAATTTGTACCTTATGATTTAGTACAGGATGAATACTTTTCTTGGTTTTGTAAATTAAAGAGAGGAATAAACCAAAAATTGATATGGTTTTATTTTATGCTTAAAATCAAAAAACTTTTTAATCCGCAACTCCCTTTTGTATTTAAATATTGTAAAAGGTTCTTAAATTGCAAAAGATTCTTAACACACCCTCCCGCCCAGATAAATACGTGAATAAAAATGTAGAAATGTGTAGAAAATGAGAATGTGATACCTAACAACGGACATTCACAGCAGACTCACAAAACTACTCAAAAAATTATTGTTAGTTCCAAAAGCATGGTTCCCAATTTTGATAAGACATACACAGAGAGAAAATTCATATAAAAATTACTATGCTCAGTACTACAATCGACGTGTAAAAGGCGAACATATTCAATTTTGTACGGTAAAAATATAAAAATTATAATTAATCATAGAAAATTTAAAGGATAGAAAGTTCTTTCCGTAATATTAGCACCGTAAAATTTGTAAAACAGCACAGTAAAACGTTCCATTGCCGACAGTTTAATTGTTTTTCTTACAAAAATTACCATGGTGTCTTAAAAAGAAGAAAAGTAGAAAAGAATAAAAAAAGCTAATAGTAGAAAGAAAGAAAGAGAAGGTATCAACGCTGTCACATAGCGAGGCAAGCTACAGAAACTATCAACACAATCATATATGAAGGTCACATAGCAGGACTGGTGGTGTTGCAAGTAGCTGGTCAGCTGGTGTGGTGTCGTGTGGTGTCGAAGCAGTGTTCATTAGAATATCTTGACGGGTGGTCATCATTTAATTCGTCATTTTGTTACTCCACTATCTTCAGTATTAGAACATATTGTTGCCAATCATTTTTGTATGGATCATAAGGAATCGAAGGTTGGCAAAGATCGGGCATCTTCGAAGTTTTTACAGCCGAAGCAACATAAGGTTGCGGGTCAGATGCGCAAATGAAAGAGTACGACAACAAAAATTAAACTATAACATATATGCATAAGAGTGTGATAGAAGTTGTGTTACCACATTAAATTTTACCATACTATAATATATTTTTTACTTTGGTCGTCGATCGCGCACGCATTAAAAGAGAGCATGGTAATTTTTCTGAAATTTTATCTACAAAAATTATATAATTTTTCTCTCCGTGTACGATGTGTGATCCAAAAATACTGATAGGTAAATTGGATATTTCTGGTGGTTCTAACAAATTTTTGAAAATAATGATAGCTTCCTTATACTCTCAGTAGTTACGGGTAAAAAAATCATATATAAATGCAACGTCATCACTATGAAAACTACATTCTTTTGAATACGAATAGTCGGAACAAACTTCAAGCTGGAGTGCTTTTTCATGAAGACAAAACACCAGCACACAAAGTCGAAGTTGCGATGACTGCCATTCCTCACCGTATTTTCCAGATCTGGCTCCCAGCGACTTCTACTTCTTTCTGAGGCTTAAGGAGCAGCTTAGAGGTAAGAAATTTGATAACAAGGTGATGGTTGACCGCTGCAGAAGCTTTTTGGGAGCGTCAAGATGGAGAATTTTTTTCAAAAGAAATTCAATACTAGAGAGATGTACTAAATTAAAATATTGACTTATTAGGAGATTATATTGAAGAGTAAATATAATAAGATAAAACGTGTTGCTACGGCAAATCATATTCAACGAAGTAAATAAAAATTATCTCACTAGCTGGAGGGTTAACACAACTTTGATATGCTTAAACTGCCATATATTAAAAACAATACAATTTTCATTGATTCTATTTTAAGCTTTTCATAAAAAAGCAAAATAAAAATATAAAGCATAACGCAGAACAAAAATCAAACCATATATATAAAATTACATACAATTATTAGAATACAAAACATTTCTATTGCTTTATTATTCACCCATTACCTCATTGTTATGGTAAAAGTTTACACCACTAATGTATAAAAATACAACTATGTGTAGTAGAAATTTAAACATCAAAAGTATATATTTGTAGCTAAGTTTAGTATAATAATTGTTTATACAAGGTTTTCTTTTTACAATGATAGAAATTTTGATAAGGATGTTAGTCAAATAAAAATGGAAAATTCACCGTGGCTAGAGTTTTTAATCGATTTTAGAATAAAATCGAATGTGTTTAGCACATTTTTTTTATTTACATAAAAATAAATATTTAAATATATTCGACAAGAATCTCAGTTTGGTTCGCCTATGATAATTACTTACAATAAGAAATATATATATAGACTTTGAAGTCTAATATTTCGCAAACGGGATTTAAAAATGGAAAACCGTTAAGAAAACTCCAGCTAAGTATATTTTAAATAAAATCCATATTTGTTAGAGCACACATCATGTGCCATTTAAAGTTTCTTAATTGTTGTTATTGATGTTATTCACTGATATGACTAGTCAGAACTAAAACTCCTGTATCTACAAAAAAAAAAAGATAAATATTACTTTAAGTCATAAAAGTGCAACCAGTTTCGGGTTTAACATCCAAATCCTTTTCGGAATATTATATCCCACTAAAAAATGTTTCATGTTAAAAATTTAGCCAAGACTCGCAAATATTTTACTCTTAAAAAGTTATGAGATCTAAAGTAGCGCCAAGCTCTAAATAAGTCTACATCATGGTCAAATCAAGTTATAAGGTTTGGCCCATTCCCGAAGCTATGGTAAATAGCCAGTGGTCAATAGCACAATAATCTACTATAAGCTGTTAATGTTTGGTTTTATTTACCATAGTTTCGCGAAACGGCCAAGCCTTATAACTTGATTTGACCATGATGTAGACTTATTTAGGGCTTGGCGCTACATTAGATCTCATAACTTTTTAAGAGTAAAATATTTGCGAGTCTTGGCTAAATTTTTAACATGAAATGTTTTTTGGTGGGATTTCAGTTCTTTTTGTAAGTTGTTCGTATAAGTTATCAGATAGGCCAGATAAATTGCCGTCATTAAACGAATAATCGGATAAGACATTTTTTGACATCTTAAAGTGTCAAATATTTTCAAAGGTTTTTAAAAATCACCAATTTTCCTCATAGTAACAAGAAGAGTAAATAATTTTTTCGTAGTTACAAATACAAAAAATAAACCAAGAACCATTTGATTTGATTTTTTAATTGTTTTATTTATCTATAAGTATACCTACAATATATTTTATTATTTATAAGAAGCTAAAAAGGGAAAATCACAGATTTGTTAATTTTCTCGTTAATTGTGTGCTAAACCCAGTCTACATACCAAATTTCAACTTTCTAAGACTTCGGGAAGTACTCTATAACTTTGATGATCATCATTAAATGAGTGAGTGATGAATTTTATGAAATTTAATTATCCAAACCGAAGTTATCAGAGTCCAAAAATAGGCTGAATTGCTTCGAGAAAAGATACAGCAGTGCCCTGTTTGTTTTTTTTGTTTTGCCTCGTCCTGGCGGGGGCACTGATATACGTGCACGTGCCCCCAGATATACGTGTACGCAATAAAAGGAAAAATATTACTTTTTGCAATTCCGGGACTAAAATATATGATTTAGTCCCTCATAATAGGAAGGAAAGTGTCACTTTTAATCTAAGAATTTACAGAGCATCACCAATTAGCAAACGAAATTTAACTTTAATAGCGTTGCTAGCTAATTGAAGATAATAAATTCAAACTTGGAGACAAAGAAAATTAGTCTTAAACTATACTAACTTATCTTAAATATACTTGATGTAATATTATTTCATACAATTTGAATGACATATTTAAATAAATGTTTTCTTCTATAATAATTCTAAATTATTGGGAATTGCAAAAAATAATATACACACCACAGCAGAGCCAGATTTACATAAGGGCACTTGTGACACGTGCCCCGAAACCTCTACGCAATATAGGTCTCCACACAATTGAATAAAATCTCCAAAAATTTGACAAATTTCAGAAATTTTCCAAGGGAGCCTCCACAAAAGTACGCAGAGACCGCCAAATTAGAAATGCCCCGGGGTCTGAACAGAGGCAGATCCGGCCCTGCACCACAGGATTAAAGGGTTTTTTTTATCGCTCAGCCCGTGTGAATTATTGTCCTCAAAACAATCTTTACACTTGGAATTAAAAATTGTACTTTAGTTCGTTGGTACATAATATACCATTTTATGGCCGATACTCGCTAATTTTTGTCGCTGGTGGCCTGATTCGACACCCTGCATACGTGCTAACAAGATCAAGAGTAAGAAGAAAGCTACCATCGCGTTGTCTTGGTCCTACCAGGGAACAGAGACGTAAGTAGAACAAGCCGTCATATGGAGTTTGTCTGCCCAAAAAATATAGTGTAAAAAACGACAGCTAGATGGCAAAACACTATGAATTTATGTCGAGACCCTATACTAAAATATAGTCCGGACATGTCAGCCATTTTTCATCAAAGAATGTCAAAATAATTATCACATGTTTGAGTAAATTGAGTCTTAATAAGTTACAAGTTAAAAAGTTTTAAATTTAAATATTATTTATAAGTTAAATTATATGATATTTTTAAAAATATTTAATTTATTTCCAGTTTATTTTTGACGAAACTTTGATGGAAAATGGCGGACTATCAAAAATCATGTCCTGACTAGTAAAATGCTTGCAGTGCCACATAGTAGTTGCCTCTGTGAACTACGTCTCGCTTCAGTCTGAAATTGTCCAAAAAATTAACACAGGTTGCGCTTTCTACGTACGTCCATATTCACTGATCCTACATTTGACATAATACTGCGTTAAAATTTCTATACCCACTAGTGTAGTTATCTCAACTAGGTACCTAGGTTCTATTCACACAAATAGCGACCAAATAGATACAATATAAATAAACTAACAAACATATGAACACATACAAATTTACATAAACATCGAAAATGATAACGAAATTGGAAGGAATTTTACTGTTTGTATCGTTGATGTGCATTGCTTTTCGTCTTTTACCCGCTACACTATGCGCCCCTCCCTTCACCACCCCGCACTCGCTCTCATGCTTGTGTTCAATTCTAATTTTGTTTGTAATTAATTATTTTGTTAACTAACGACTGAATTTGTGTAGCGAGCGCCGGCTCCAGTTCCAATTCTGTAGTGTTCTATGTATTCCGTTTCGCCATTGTTTCGTATTTGTATTTTGTTTGTACAAACAGAAGACGAGCGAGCGACATTTTAATATCACAATAATAAAGTCTTTAATAATTCTAAATTAAATGCTCTTCGTTGTATTGTTCGCCGTCCTTTATGTTCGAAATATTGTGCGGAGTGAAATTTGAAGTGGAGTTACACTCACAGTCAGTCAGTCATCAAACGTATATGTACAAACGTCAGTAAACACAAGCCAATATCAAGTAGCTATAGATATTTTCGTAGACAATTACACTGGAGTTCAAAAAGTATTTCGATAATTAAATATTATTGATAATTTCCGAGTGAAATGTTGATATTAAAATATATATTTTTCTTTTTGATTATTATTATTCTGGAAATAACAAAATATTATCGCTCCATTATTGCAATAGTCGTTTATCTGGGTAAAATTACGTTTTTGAGTTATCTAGGCTTCATATTTTTCCTAATATAATCGATATCCTTGTATGACAATTTTAATTTTTTTTTTTTAATAATAATATTCTGTATTTAACAAATGTTTTTACAGAGAGTTGTATCTGTACAGTACATGAATTGAGACTTAATTAACTATTGTTAGATACAATAATTGAATTTAAAAAAAAATATATATCAATTTATAATTGACTTAAATGCTATTAGTACATATTTATAATTTATACATAAATTTTCACAGATAACTGTATTAGAAACAGAAAAGAGACTTTATCTTATTACAGGTTTAATATGAAACTACGCATTTTAAGTGAATTTTTACAAAAATAATATATATCTCTAACTTTACACAAGTTTAAATTTGAGAACAGACTCGGGATACCAAAATCATCTGGGAAGACGGAGTCTAGATATTTAGAAATGAAAAGTATTACGTATTGCAGCAAAGATTGGACATCTTAGCATAAAATGTTCAATGTTTTCTATTTCTCTCAAATTGCACAATAAACATAGTTCCTGTGGATTCCATTTATATATAATACCATCGATGTATAGTTTGACCTGCAACTGCCCCATTAAACGTAACTGACTTATAACTTGAATCATTTTAAGAGGAACTTGAAAATTAAGATAGTAGTTGTCTGTATAGTTTACAAAATATTTGTAATTTAGGCTGAACGAAGATGATAAAATTCTAGATTCATCTTCCATTAAATATTTCTCAACGAAACTGTCAATAACATCAACAAAGTTCTCTCTGGCAATCACGGAATTTTGAGAATCCCAGACATCGTTATGACCCATTTGTACTATAATTGATTTTAGCTGAGTAACCCAATTAAATTTAAAAATATTATCCTTTGTGTTATCAGCCATTAGTAGATCTAAATAAGTTATTTTTAAAAGTCTGTCTTCTGGCATTGCAAGTATTTTAATCCACCAGTTATACGCAACTTGGATTGCTGTAACTGCTAAATTAATTCTTTTGGTTTCTTTACGAATTAAATAATGAGCAGTGTTTCGAGATAAGCAAAGAATATTTTTAAAATAATTACATTGAAATTTATCAACGAGGTCCAGGTATCGAAGACTCCATGTTTCTGCTCCGTACAGTAGCGTTGAGCTGACTATCGAGTCAAAAAGTTCAAGTTTGGCCTCCCACGATTCGGATTTTGAATTTGCTAACAAGTTGCGAACAGAGATTGCAGATGCTGTTGCTTTATTGATGTTATATTGAGCAGCATCATGGAAAATTCCTGATCTGGAAAATATTACACCTAAATAATTAAATTTGTTAACAATATCCAGTTTTTCTCCGTTCAGGACAAAATTTTGTGAATATTTGGGTATTTTACCTCCTTTCCTAAATATTAAAATTTTCGACTTGTTAATATTTATATATAATTTATTTAATTTGCAGTATTCCTGAAAAGCATTTAGAGTACGTTGTAAATATAAGGCAGTACTGCTTAGAGTACAGTATCATCAGCGTATAATAAGTGTGAGATTTGTAGAGACTGGTACAAACGTATACCTTGTACGTCCTTTCCATTTAAGTAGTGATCTATATCACTCAAAAAAAGTATGAATAAAAGAGGACTGAGACAGTCCTCTTGTAGGACGCCACAAGTTACATCAATCAGTAGATCTTCCTCCAATTTTGAAAGGATTTTGGCATTCTGATACAGATTTTGTAAAATGCAAATAATTTTTCTGCTTACACCCAAAGAAAATAATTTACGCCATAATAAAGTGTGATCGACAGTATCAAATGCTTTTCGGAGATCTATAAATTTATTATAATAGAATTAGAATTTTAATAAATAATAGAATAAAATTTTAAAAAATAGAATAGAATTTTAATAAATTTAAATATTAATTGTTGCAGGACTAAGGTATATCGATATAACCGTACTGCTGAAGCGTCAAATTCAATTTATTTTTACTACAATACTAGGTTATTGCACTTTATCCGAGTATTGAAGCAAAAAAAATTTTGAAAATTTTACAAACTAAACAACATAACCGAATTTTAAAATTTTAACACCTTCATGATTAATTGTAATGATTTAGTTTCTGTAGGTTATTATGTTTCTTAAATGTCTAACTTGAACTGATTTTTTCATTACATGGTGTTAACATTAGTAGCAATAAGAAATTCGTTATGTCAAATCAAACAAGCAAAATATTAACAATGTAGTAAATGTACTACAAAATGCATCGTTTTATGATTAATATAATGTTATTTAATCAATTTCTTAATTTATTATGTTAGTAGAATTTCACTACGTTTTAACTATACTGCCCGGATGTTTAAGAAAAACCATAATAGGAAAATACCAGCTCTCAAACTTTATCTTTGCTGTTCTGTAAAATTTGGGAAATTGTCGTTATCAAGGTTCATGCTTTTTAGGTTTTAATTAGTGAATAATTTTTGATAAGCTTGTTAACTTCTTTTTGGTATTTTTACGTTAAATAAAATGGTTTTATTTCACTTAATAATGGTTTTCATTTTTAAGATTGGGTTATTTTTACCATCGTAGTAATTCTATTCAAAATATTTTTATGCAATAGTCAGTTATCTAGGAAAATTTGAAAATTTAAGGCTGATAAAATAAAATAGTTCTTTTAATTTTTATAATATTATATTTAATATCGTATTTAAAGAGTTTTCTGTCAAAACTGCATTAAAATTGGATTTCAAATAACTCCCGGACAATAAATATATTCTAAAAAACTTTAAACTTGAATATCTCAAAAGTTGATATTTCCCAGATAACCGACTATTGCAATAATGGAGCGTTATGATCTTGATTAATTTTATTTGTTTAAGTTTGCTGTGTTAAATAAATTCATTTTAACTTTTGTCTATACATATGTGTATAATAAAATTCTAACGAGACCATTTCTGTACATGGAATATTTTTTGAAAATTGTACTGGTACTGTAAATAGTTATCGATGTAGATACCAAAACAGCGGCTTTTAGAATTTCTGTCTGTCTGTCTGTCTGTCTGTTCACGCATCACGCAAAAACTATTGGACGGAATTTAATGAAATTTGGTGTGGTGATAACTTATTACCTAGGTCAACATCTAAAATACTTTTTACTACGGGAAAATTTTTCATTTCCACGGGAAAATGGAAAAACCATTTTGAGCATGTGCACACATAAGGCAAAAACTATTGGACGGATTTTAATAAAATTTGGTGTGGTGATGGCTTATTACTTAGGGCAACACTTAAGGTACTTTTTATTCCGGGAAAATTTCTCATTCTCACGGGAAAATAGAAAAACCATTTTGCACATGTGCACGTATTAAAGAGAAGATAATAAAGATTTCGTTGCTCGAACTACGAAATCCCAAAAATAAATAAATATATTATTACATAGGACTCTCCCATTACGCAATCCACGGGGGCGAAATTGTTAAATGAGAAAGTCAAAGTTAATGGGCGTCAATGTTTCTGATTTATAAATTTATATGATTTACTGTTACAAACTATTACTTAGATACTAACACATTCAAACATATTCGCTTTAAAACACGGAGGGGTGCCATTATACATATCTTGTGTGCGACGTAATTGCTAAATGGAAGCGTGCGTTATGAGAGAGTGCTATGTATTTTGAATTTCACTACAATTATGTTTGACAGACTGCGATTTCTACCTTGTTGTAAAATTTCAAAAATTCTTCAATTCCCAAAAAGAGACAAGATCTTTTGGGAGGATGAAAAAAAAATTGCAAAAGCTTTTTCTTCGAAATTTTGTCTTTAAAGTAATAGGAACTTTTTAGTTTCGTCAAGGTTAATTCGATTTTCAGAAACAATATCTGGCGAAAATTGAAAATAACCGATTTTTTTAAATGTTGAAAATTGAGATAACTTTATATACATATGTGTAGCGTTGTTTCCTATCTCTAGCCCCAAGAGATTTGGAAATATCCATGTTTGCGATGTACATAAGTTAAAAGAAAGCGTTTTAATTTCTTACCTTGACGGTAAATTTTGTGACGAAACGGGGCCCCTTGGCGTCGATGTTTTATGCTTGTTATAAACTCGTTGTTTTTCACAATTTTTTAAGTTTAATTATTATTATTTTAAATTTAAAAATGTTTAATAAAGTACTAAATATATTAGCGGTAGAATTCACTACAAATAAGCGTAAAATAGCGAGAGAAAACCGTTGAAACTATATGTTTTAAAAGAAAATGAAAGTTTTCCGTACGGTTTCAAACGATTACATAAAAAAAAAAATACTTATTCATTTTATTATATGAATTTATGATAAATTACATAACATGTTGTTGCATGATTATGTAGAAATAAAATTATTATCTTTTAGAACCAAATTAATACTTGTAGCGTCATCTTTTATTTATGAAAAAAATTATATATGATTTAAATAGAGTTCTAATTAATTAAATTTTAAATATGAGTTTTAAATTAGCGATGTTGTTTCCAACAATGACTGGCGAAAATTGAAAATAACCGATTTTTTCAAAATGTCGAAAATTGAGATAACTTTATATATGTGTAGCGTTGCTTCCTATCTCTAGCCCTAGTAGATTTGGAAATATCCATTGACTTAGAAGGCAACATATGTACGTACAATACAGGTCTACATTAACATATGATTAGATACATTCCTTAGACCCTGAGTTAAGATCCAGTAAAGATCGTATATATCCAAATTAGCTTGATTACCCTTCTTATAAAGTCCATTTGGATGGAAAAGTAAAATAAATTTTAAAATGTAAAAAGTAAAATGATTTTAATAGTTATATAAGAATTCTTCTCAATATACACATAATTCAGAAACACTTTAGATTTCAAGATAAAAAGATCAAATTGTCAACAAATACCTGTAGATGAAGCTTTGTAGCTTGTATCAAAGTTGGTTTGCTTACCTGTAACAAAAATAAAATAAATTAATAAATAAAAAAAGTATTTTAAATTTTAACTTACAACTAGTTTAATTACTACTTCTTACTTCTCATAAATCCGAAATAACAACCGATAGCACGGAAAATTAATTGCGCAAGTACAACTTGTAGATGATGACTTAATTTTCTAGTTACTCAAGCTACTCTGTCTAGGATTAAAGTTCATGTTTACTTATATTTCACGGTTGTAACTAAAACAAACATATACCAATGACTGTCTTTGCAGCAGGAATAGTCACAAATCGCCGTTTGTAGTTCAAACAATTATCGATATATTAGTCAAAATATGAATGTGTTGTCGGAAGTTAAGTTTTTTCGACACTTTTCTGAGAGTAGTTGATAGTAAACAGCACTGCCTCCTAAAGAATTGTACCACGTTATTGAGGTCGGGCGCAGGGCAGGACAGGAAAGCACGAGAAACAAAGTGTGTGGCCGGGCGTACATTGAGGCGCAGTTAACGCAGCAGGGCGACGCAGTTTCTGTGACTCTTGTTGTAGAAGGGTGACATCTGCGTCATGCGACGCAGTGTTGCTCTGCTCTGCTCTGCCTTTCAATCCGCACTATCCCGTTCTACAACAAGAGTCACAGAAACTGCCCTGCTCTGTCTGCGGTAACTGTTTCTCAATGTTCGCCCGGCCTGATAGTGTGAATTTAGGTACATACACGCCAAAGTTAGTTCGCGCGAAGCCACTTAAGCCGGTTCTACACGGTGCTACGAACGTTTCTTCCAACGTTCGATCGAACGTTTGATGTCAGTAAATTCGAGAGTTGGTGCTGGGAATGCTCCTGCTACATGGTGAATCGAATGTTTAATCCAATACATATGAAAATAGTTTGGTACAAACGTATATTCAGTGGACGAGGATGTTACCTGTCTGATGTTATCTCTAATGTTATACACTGATGTTGTCTCTCTTCATATGAACGAGTCGTGTAGCCGTTGAGTCGAACCAACGAAGATTGTCCTTCAAACGTTGGAGGCATCCGTTTAACTCGGTGCAAGAATACCGACATCGGCTGGAATACGGCCAAATGCGAACGTTCGACGCTCGACATTGGACGCTCGTGGGTTCGAACAACGGCCACACGATGTGATGAATCATCAGTCGTCCAATGTTGGAGGGTGTTCGTAGCATCGTGTAGAACCGGCTTTATATTGTAACCGTAGAGGTTTACGCATACTATATACAGATCCAATAAATTCTATGTTAGGTACGTATATACAAGAATACTTGGGGTTTAACGAGAGTAAATTATAAAGAATCATATTAACATGTAGAATAACGCACTGATATAATTGAATTGCAGATAGTAGACAACCATCCCCCCCATTCCATTTGCAACAACCTAATAACAATTTGATTGTATAATGGCATAAAATTACGCTAGTATAAATAGGCGTTTAATATGAATATTTAACACAAGAATTTGAACAAAAACTCTTATCTACCACATAAAATCAAACTTATTGTAGTTGTGGTTACTTTACATAATATGTGGTTTAATATTACCTACTTACTATTTTCATGTAGCTACAAAAGCTACATTTTAAGAATATACAAATTAATATTACCTACTCTAAAATACATAACACAAGATTTTATGCGTAAAGAATATTTAATTTTTTCCACCCCCACCTTCGTAATTTACATAAATAATTGAACGTCATTAATAAACATTAACTAAAACTGTTATAAGATATTGGAATGAAGTGTACTTTTAGTAAGTAGAGTAAGTAAAGCTTACGGATATAAAACGTATTAGTCCGGGAGCCCGAAACATTTTTAGTGTATGATCTATATTTTTACCATGTTTCATCAATGTTCCCTCACTTTTTTTCACAGTTTATTTCCACAGTTTATTTATTTTTTATTTTTTACTCTATATTTTTGAAATAGGTAAACAAAAAAATTTAATGTAATTTTTAACCGACACTCTCTAGGTCTTTAATCAACGAAGTGAATGTCAATAAATTTTTTTCTTTTCTTTAGGGTGCGGCTTCTCCGAAGCGTTAACAGAAATTTATTATTCCACACACCATTCTTACTACAGACATCATACTTTATATACATAATAGTAATATATATTTTTTGGCCCCATTAGTTGGGCCCGTAAGTTAATGTAAGTAAAAATACCCCAGTAGCAGCATCCTCCATAACATAGCGAATTTCTGTTTATAAAAATTAGTTTTGCTCGGAAACTAGTTGACATAGAACAATAGTTGAACGACCTTTTTTATGTAATTTTTTCTCCTCTTTTAAATGGTGTAAAAAAATTTCGCACAAATTGTTGATTAAATGGAAAAATTTTTGCAAAAAACCAACTTTGTGCAAGAACAAAAAGCATGTTCCTGGCATCCGACGTGTCTGGCTAACGAACTTGTCTAACGATTTGGCATTTCCAACATTATATACAGAGTTATCGTGCGGACACATATATATATATATATATATATATATATATATATATATATATATATATATATATATATATATATATATATATATAAATTTCTGCCATAGTCCCGGACTCAAGTCGCGTCATCATAGTGGCTGTAACAGCTGAATTCCATTCTAGAAATTCGCTAAAATTAAGTTAATCTGTGACTTTTTCTTGGCATATCCAGTTGACTAGTTTCTGACTATTGTTTCGAAAACAGTCGTGACAGAAAACCACATTTTAGGTTGGTATACAACTATACACGGGCTGATTTTCTGTAAGATCTGATTCTTACTGGAACAAGTCTATTACGAAATCCGTTTCTGTTGGGAATAGCGTTCGTTGATTGCGGATTAACTCCGTCAAATAATGACTGCCGAATTTGGTACAGGTTCTAATCCAAGGTTTATAAACTATGGACGAAACTAATCCGATTGCTTATATCATAACTTGTTTCAACAAACGCATTTGTTGCATATTATTTTTTACTTTTTAAATTTTGATAAAAACATGCAATCGAATGGGCTAAGTCTATTGTTACTTAGTTTATTGCAAGTTATTTATTTATTAACCGTGGAATTAGTCTTATAAACTCCACAGAATTCAGTTCACTGGATTAAATCCTTTAAAAAGTTCTTCCGTGTATGGGTTACCTATTATTTAACAAAACACTTAATTTTTAAAAGGTTTATCATTGATGTGTATATGACTAGATCTGCTAAAGAGCTACTCAAAGTTATGAGACAAATTCAATCAATCTCAAACGCGAAAAGTGTATTGGGCTCCCAGACTTCTACTCGTAACGTGGTCGATAGTATATTATATATGTCGACTTGTTTGTTTCGTTAAAACCACATTTAAATTCCTTTCTTGAACAATATTATTTAGTGAAGTGAAGAATCAGTGAATATAAACACATAGTGTCACTGGTAAATTGATGCGAGTACGGGATGTATGTAGGTACGGGGGATAAATCATTATCCCTGTACTTTTCATCGGCATTATTATATTAATTCTATTTGATTCTTACCTTGATACCAGCATTTGTTCAGCATTATCTAACGGCTTTGTTCCAATATCCCATGTTCTTTGCATCTTATATTATGTAGGTAGGGTACGTATAGATTACTTTCTTTTTTTTTTAAATATTGATTTTTATTTGTTTTTCAAATGGTACAAATCTTACACGTAAAAAGTTAATTTCTCCAAAAGACATTATAAATAAATATGTTCTTACAAGTTAGTGGGTAAAAAGATTTTTTTCTATTGGGAACTGACATGTGGGTGGAACTAAAAGAACATGATGATTAACTAGTCATGTGAGTAAACACAAATTTAGTACTATCAGTGTACTTATTTACTTAAGGGGATTCACTACCCGTGAAACAGATTTTTTTTATTTTAAAATTTTCCTATGAATTTTTGGAAGTTATGTAACCATATAAACTTAACAATGATAAAAAAAATTATGTTTGAATTTTTTGAGTTTTGTGTGACCATAAAAAAAATACATTCTTTCGAAAAAAAATGGTAATTTTTTAATTGATATTCTGAAAAAATTACTTAATCAATATTGATGAATTTAGTCTCAAATTAAAGGTAATTAGATACAATAAAAATTCATATATTTTCGCTATTGTATCTGAAAAGGAAGTATAAAGAATTTTCACACTTTGAAATTGATAAAAACAATTGAAACAATGTTATCAAAAGTATTACCGTAAAACCGTCTAGACCCGGACACTTTTTTACATTTTTTGGTATAGTTTTATGTCTATAACCACATGTTTCCTTCATAGATATCACCAGTAAAAGTATTACCATTAGAAAGAGCGTATATTATGTTATTTGTTATATCCCTGACCCATTTGTTCCATTATAAGTAAAAATAAAAAAAATAAAAAATAATTAGTAAATGTCCGAATCTACACCCCAAATCCGTCTTGACCCGGACACTTACTTAAATAATGTAATTCCATGCAAACTAACCTCTCCCGTCGGGTTTAGGATAGTGTTTTAAATCGTCTGATGTCTTTGAACCTGTCAAAGACTTCAAAATATTTTGTGGGAAGGGTGAGGGGGCAATGCATAGTATGCCTCTCTATAAAGTAAACATACGATATGACACCAGAAGGAGGCATAAACCGCGTAATTCCGGGGGGAATATTAACGTATGGACAGTGGGAGTTACAACTGGTGCGAGTCGCGGCCATAGTGTAATAAACTGATGTGTCCGGGTCTAAAAAGAGAAAGTTTTAGCTATTAAATGCTTATGTAAAGTTGGTTTTGGGTGGGAAGTGTAAGTAAGTGGTGGTCACAAATATGTAATTTTCTAAATAAATAATTCATTATAACTGCAGTGATTTGATAACAGTGAGATTATTGGAGGAAATTTGTCATATTCAGGACAAGTTTTAGATGAGTAACTGTCTAAGTATATAAATTCAATATATTTCGCCTAATAATGGCGTCAATTAACCAAAAATTTAAACTACAATCTCTCAGACTGAAAAACAACAGTGTGTGATTCTCCGGTCTTAAGAGATTTTTGAACACTTCTTGCGAATTTGGTGTGTGTAGCGTAGTTTACCTTCGCTACATTTAAAAATTACAGATTTTTAATAAAATTGTAAAATCAATAAAATTCACACACAGCGTGCCATCTGTTGAAAAGTAAATCAACCCCTATTGAGAAAGAAATGGTTTTCGCACAAGATAAATAATTATACATTCTAAAATTTTAATTATTTAATTAAGAGAACTTGTTTACAAAAAATATGTTTTCAATTACATAATTATTTGTACAGGAACATCTAGAATTTTACAAAAAAACAACAGAACGAAAATTAAAAGTTCGATTCTTTTCAATCACTCTCTTATAATTCAGCCATCGGGCTGATAACATTTTTTGGGGAATTCGGTCGACGTAATTTAAAAACATCAATTGTCGAACTTGACATGAATTCAACAATGAATTCGACTTTGATTTTCGTCCTGTTCAAGTAAAACTTTTTCTTTAATTGTAATATAAATTGTCGTCAAATTAAAACATCTTATGTAAATAACTTTGTGAACTTTTGTGAACTGCGAAAAGCAACCACTGGAAAAATTTTTCGGAATCTAAAATAAAATTTGGAGAGAAAACGAATTTTTTGATTTTTTTTATTTATTTTATTTTATTCGTTTTTAAACATATGGATCCTAACTTCGGGTGAAGAAGAGCAGAGGAACACTTCCGGGAGGGGTTTTTATTTTTTATTTTTATTTATACTGCCGGACATGCAGTGTTAAACCTTTGAAAGAAAAAAATTCACCCAACTAGTTTAAGGATTCACCACCACGGAGATTCGGTAAGTTAACTTATTATTTGGGATTTACGTCACCCTAAGTCGATTCCTATTAACTCCAAATTCTCCTGATTTCTCTAGCGGTTCCTTTCCGCAATATTCACTTATTATCTACCCCAATCCAGACAAGAAAAATTATTTTTGTGGAACTTTTCTTCCTCCATTTGGTTTTGATTTTTGATAAATAAAAATAAGAAAAAAACCCTCCCGGAAGTGTTCCTCTGTTTTTCTTCACCCAAAGTTAGGATCCATATGTTTAAAAACGAATAAAATAAAATAAATAAAAAAAAAAATCAAAAAATTCGTTTTCTCTCCAAATTTTATTTTAGATTCCGAAAAATTTTTCCAGTTGTTGCTTTTCGCAGTTCACAAAAGTTCACAAAGTTATCTACCCCAATCCAGACAAGAAAAATTATTTTTGTGGAACTTTTCTTCCTCCATTTGATTTTGATTTTACCAAGTACATCCAAACCATTAGTGGGATACCTGAATCCACGTTCTCCTCAAAGTAAAAAAAAATGGGTCCAGCACATGCCATCTCATTTAGGAATATTTAGGATCCACTACTGGTTGATGAAGCGGAAATAATGGGTGCGTGTGTGCTAACTAATTCCGCTCACCAATAACCCCGAAGGGATTATTGGACATTACTACCCCACATGTGGTTTTCGCTCTTTAAACAAATACAGACAAAGCAGTTGAGAGCTGTTTTGCTCAGTGCACTACGACCATTCGGCAGTATAAAAAAGAAGATTTGCTCCCTCACATCTTCCTCCACCCTCGTCCAGTAGAGGGTAGTTTTCAACCCCGTAGGGGGGTTGACTCTTTGGTTGGGTTCACTCTTAACCATATTTCTCTTGTATTCTCAAGTGCTTGTAAGCTAGAAGCTTTCATGATAGAGATTTATATTCAGAATGGTACAGAAGGGGCGCAAAGGGCGTGCGAATGCTTTGGGGGAAGGCGTACATCCATAATGGAGCCCTTGATAAATGCATGCAAGCACCTGAGTTGTAAAGTGCCCACCCATACGCATCGTATAGCATCTTTCTGTAATGATATTGGTATTCATTATTTTATACCTATTTAAGAGATATTTTTAATTCTGCACAAAAAACTAAATTAGAATTCAGCGACGAAGAATACATAAAAATACTATGATCAGTCATCCAGGAAGGGACGGGAGCGGCTGTGTTATCATTAGTGCCACTCCCGCTCGCCCCCAGTTCGTTATAAAAATTAATCCCACACGTACCTAGTATTCAAAAAATTAACATCCTTTCTGACATATTTTAAATAAAATTGGGTGAATTATGAAGAAAAGCGTTTTGTAATTGAAATATTTAAAGTTGAACAGTTTTCTTACCCTTGAGAAATATTCCTCAATGTTACATAAAACACATATAGGTCGTTCACACAAATCGTCAAACTCAAAAGAAAAATCAATATCAAAAAAGACAAAGAGGAAAGAATTATTCATCTGTCATTTCGCGACAGGTTTTCCGTACACATTCATTTCAATGAATCAAATATCAACTTTTGAAATTAAATAAAAGTCTACAAAAACCTATATATCTTTTAAAATACATATAACGAACGCACAAAAAGAAAACTTTTCATTTAGTAATAATTTTTTCTCTCGCTACACCACCGTTGTTTTTCTTTCTCGGAGAAAAGAAAAACTTTTCCCTATTTCACTTTTTGTTTTCGATGTCGAACGGTGTCGGATGTCGGATGTCGAATGACGCACAACAGTTATAAGATAATTTAACAGTTGTAAATGTTTATTTACAATGTTGAATTGTAAAAAAGTTTTGTCGTTACCACTCTCTGTGTGTTATTTATTTAAATTTGTTAGCGTTAATTCAACCATAACATTTGTATATAGGAATGTGGAGATTGATTTCAAAAACGCGTTCGCACAGGCCCAGAGTGGGACCAAATACCATTTAAGGCGACAAAAATACAAAAAATTAAATTATAAGGTACAATTTATATGACCCCTTAAATCAATAGCTGAAATATTCTAGCAATGACCTCTGTAATTAACTTATGTAAAATAACGCGGGGAGTGCAAATATATCGACTATTATTTGTTATTTCTATAAATTGATTGCTTTTTAAACGATAACATTGTATGTAAAGTAGTGATTTGCGGGACCGTTATTTAAGTTATAAAAAAAAAAAAAAATTAAAATCGGTTATAATGGACGATGTTCCCCATGGTATGTTGTTTTTTTTATGTATCTTATTTGTTAAAATCAGTACACGTATTGATACTATCAAACTTTAATGAAACATGGTTGAATTATTTAGAAAAATTCTGTAAAAATTAATTTCGCAAAGAATTTTAATTACGTATCCAATCGAATCCAACGGATATATTTGTGGCATTTGATAAAATAAAATATGTAAGTAAACTACTTTTGTTTAAAATACTTATCTTTGATGTATTATAATTTTTTATTAAAACTACTGTCGAGTAGCTGAGTACCCATACTAAAAAAATGGTTTGAGTGCAAAGGGTTAAATAATTAATAAAACACTCGAATTTATTAGATCTATGTAGGTACCGAATATTCCTGTTAAGTTAAAGCTAAAATTAAGCGTATCATCGAAATTCGTTGTCAAAAATTCCATATTCCATTTAAAATTTATAAGTTGATACCACGTAGCTAGAAACCAGTAACCGGAAATGAAATCGAGTTGTATGAAAAAAGTCTCAACCTAGGGTCAAACAAAATCTAAAAATTTCAAATTCATGCAACGAATGGTTTTTGCTAGATATCATTTGACTAACCGTTATGGGACATCCTGTATAGTGGGACACCCAGTATTTTATTAATATATATCAAGTAAAAGTAAAATATATTGTTGTATAACTATTCTGTAGTCAATAAAAGGACTAAAAATTTTTGCCATCTTTTACCGACTTTGACCCCACTGTGAGGCGCAATGGTACTCCTATGAGTCACGACTATTTGTCAACAAGATTTTAAAAAATGCTGTAATAATGATTTATTTAAGTATAATCCCTAATTCACTCCACCACCTTTTGTAAGAATTACCTAATTATTCCACAACCTCTTATTACCGTACATGAGAGATTCCGAAAGTGTTGCATCAACGGGCCAAATTGTAAATACCAAAATATTCGGCGGCCGAAGAAAAAATTTTAAAATAAGCGGGAACACAACGAAAAAATACGTTTGTTTAATTACAAACCATACCTAATAGTCAGAGTTGGTCCGACCAAAAGTCGGGTCCGATGCAAAGTTAATTTGCGGGGCTTTGAAACAAATTTTGTACAACAATGTGGAGATGCAATACACCTTATCGGAATGCAGTTCAACAAATTTAGCGACATAATGTGTTTTCCACAGGTACAGAATTCTTATTTTGGCAATTTAATTTTTTTGGTACAGAACCACTGTAACCTTACTACTTTCGTATAGAACCGTTGTAACCTTACTACTTTTGGTATACAACTCACCTAATCTTATTACTTTTGGTACAGCACCGCTGTAACCAGTGGTGCAGGATTTACCAGCAGGCTGAGTAGACTGGAGGCCAGGGCGGCAAATTTGGGCATGAAGGGCGGCAAAATGTAGAATTTTTTTTTGCTCGCCACCTACTTGTTGTAAAAAAAAGTGTTGTGTTAAAAAGTTATCAAGTAAAGTTTTTTTTAGCTTTTTAGGGGCGGCATTTTTCACGGAGCCTAGAGCGGCACATAGGGTAAGTCCGCCACTGGCTGTAACCTTACTACTACAACCGGTACAGAACCGCTGTACCCTTACTATTTTTAGTATAGAAGTTTGATAGATACAATTACCAAAAAGGTAAATTGATCTTGACTAACGGTAGGTTCAAATTAATATTGCTTCCGAGACTACTAAAGTAGCGGAAGCATTCAAACAAATTAGGACATATTTTTAAATAAATATTGCAATACATAATACTTGTAAAATTGTGATTCTGGGGTCACACAAACGCGTGACTTTGTGCGGGGCACCACCCTCAGGCGGGCCCTGGTAATAAGTACTGGTATTCAATCCGCCTAACACGATTGACCGGTTGATCACTGAGCGAATTTTGTTCGATCTCCTGTTCTAATTTACAAATTAAAATTATAAGGGGTATAGCAGACAAATCACATCCAAAAAACAATTCACAATTTTTGAACAAATATGGCTAATTTTAGAGTAAAAATGCAAATTCGCACGGAAATTACGAGCGAATGAGAGCGCTCACTTCAGCCGTACGCACAATATACTACCTATTACATAATTTACTTAAATTACATAGATAAATCGCGGTTTTTGAAACAAAGCTCCACTGTTTTACACAAATTTGTGCGCTCCAGCTTGTGTCTCTTTTTACTTGAGGTGTTTCAAGTACGTAAACAATGGTATAAACAGTTTGTAAACAAAAATACATGATAAAAGCGAGGAATGATTGTTTATTGTATTTTCGCTTTTCTTTCTGTTAAAAATGGTTTTATTCGATTCGTACGGCAAATGGTGGTGTCAGTGGGTAAGAATTTTGATAATAGATACATTTTCTTTATTACCAGACCAAAAATTTTGATTTATTATTTGAATTTCATGTGCTTATTTATTGAAAATCGTTCAATTACACAAATTTTATTAATTTAGAACTGTTACATTTGAATACGGTTTGACAAAAAAAACCTCTGGTTGGGAACTGTCTAAATATTTCTTAGTTTATATTATTTTGTTGCCAAACATATACCTAAACCTTAAATTTCGTAAGTCATTGACTTTTTTTTTTAATATAGGTATAATATATTTAACTAGTATAAGAAATCAGAATTTCAGTCGTTTTAATCAGACAAATTCATAATTTGATTTGTAATTTTATACATCCATTCATAACAGCAGTCAGCTTTTTGAATAATTTGACAAAAACTATTGCAAATATAATCATTTACATTAATCTTATTTAATAAATAGATTTGAATATTACCTTTATGGTATTTCATATTTAAACCAAACAAATAAAACCAAACAAATAGGGTTGGACGGGGTAAAAAAAAAGACACTGCTCGAGTGTAGTAAAAAAAAACAATACTTATATTAAACTCAACAGTGTTAAATTCAAAAAAAAAAAAAGTATTACAACAAAATACCTTAGTATTTTAAGCTGTCTGGGCCAAAAATTTATTTTTTGGAACGGGCTTTATAACATAAAAAAATTTTCTCCCAAACCTCTGTTACTCATGAGCGAAAAACTTTCATTCCGCGACGATAAAATTTTCAGTAAGTAAAAAATCTGATAAGATAGAGTGCTGTATTTTTTTCTTGTTATTCTACATGCTTTAGTAATGTAGAGTACAAAATTTCATTTAAATGGTCCAACTGCTTGTAATTTTTTTTTTATATGTTAAAAAAAGAAAAAAGTGGTGTAAAAAAAGACAAAACAAGGGGTTAACATTTAGAAAAATTAAAAATTATTGACAAGGGTTTTCATTTTAAAACTATATAATGGCATGTTTATGTATATTTTATGGATTAAAAAAATACTGAATCTTTAATAAATCAATTTTTTGTTAGTGAACAGACGGTTTTCATGGATATCAAATTCAGCTCATTCGAAAATTTGTATTTTTGACTCAAAAAAATTTATTTATGTTTTTATAATGTATAACTATGCTTTACTGCACACACTTAGTATTTTTAACTCATTCATAGATAATTTTGATTTATTTTTTTATCTGTATGTAAAGTGGTGTAAAAAAAGAGAGCCTCAAATTAACATATTTGGTTTTTTAATGAGCTACAATAAATTTTGTATCAGTTGTACGTTTGTGAAATAAAAATTATTTTAATATTTAAAGTCCAAAAAAATTTCCTGTGAGTCAAGCTTTTGCACCAGTTAACTTTTTTTGACTTTTGTTACTGCTTAATCTTAGCTAAAGTTTTTGGTAAAATACGTAAAATTTAAATATATCTATAAAAAATTTTGTACTTAGTAGAGATAGAGTTGTGAAATAAAAAGTGTTGTATTGCTAATTACCCAAGCTGTCTATTTTTTACCCTTCCAATCATGTACTTGCAGTATCCTATTAGTTAAAGGTCTGTTTTTTATTTACCCTCCACTGTCTTTTTTTTTAACCTATTTGGCGGGTAAAAAAAAGCCAAGGTTTTTATTTTTTATAGATTTATGCCATTAGCTTGAGTGAAAAACAGGCAAAATCTTAAGATACAAACAATTTAACATCATACAGTATTTTTTTTTTTTTGTCTAAAAATTCAAATATTTTCTACATGAAAAATGAAAAGATTTGATTTTGTCTTTTTTTTACCCCGCCGAACCCTAGGGATTTTACTTTATAAAATTAACTATATTTATTAAAATCTGTGAGAATTGTTTTGAATATTCGTTATTCATCTTCAAAAAAATGTCACAAGTTTTTAATAAATATATGTTGGTAATGGTAAAATATTTGTTTTATAATTTATAAATCACGAGTTGATTTTTGCCGTTTATTAGGGTTTCGTAACACAAAAACGTAAATCTTTATAAATTCTCCATGTCTGTCATCACATTATATTGTCTACTCACACCTAACCAGTTTTAAATAATTAGTGCCGGAACTTATACGAAAAAAAAGAACTGTTATTGACTTTTTTTAAACGTATATCCCAAAAATTTGGAAAAATTCTAGCTCCTGACTACAAAATCCTGACTTAGTGCCCATTTAACACACATATTTGGTAGTCTTGTTTTAGATGATACATTTGATATTCTTCGTTTTTCACAGAGCTGTATAAAAAAGCAATGAAAAGTGTAAAAAATTAATTACGTGTCAAATCAAAACATAAGTACCTATAAACTAACTGAGGTACTGAGGTTCGTGACAACCCAACTTAACTACATTTAATGTTACCATAAAACCTCAACTACTAGAGTTAGTTTGGCACCAATTTCAAAAACTATCAGCTTATACTTCTGGTTTGATTTATGACGCAATAATTTTTTCATAACACTTTCAAATATTTTTATTATTTTGAAGAAAATTTTTTTATGTTTTCAAAAAGTTTTTTGACAACATTAATAGAGTTTTTACTAAAGCAGATTAACAATTTATAAAATATATTATTAGAAAACTTTTCCTAATCAGAAATGTTGGTAAAGTTCATATATAACAGCGACAGAACATAATGTCACACAATACAACGCTTTACCAAACTCCGGTGAGTATTTTAATTAAATTCACTTTAATAACAACAAAGTTGTACGATTTATTTAACTTTGATCAATGTCGTATAAATATTTTTAGTTGAAAATAAGAAATTTTTGTTATATTATATATTATTAATCGAAACTTTAGATACTATAGTGTGTTCTATCGAAATTTACAATTAGATACTTCATGTTGTGTAATCTAAGCGTAAATACATTCTAACATAAGTGATGTAATATCCTTGCATGGTAATATTTATTATAGTAACTAAAATAGTATATTGTACAATAAGTGAGAAAAATAGCTTATTTCTCACGAATATGAGTTTGTTGCGCGAGCCCGCAGGGCGAGTGCAGAAATTCATATGAATGAGAAATAAGCTTTTCCCATGAATTTTACACTATACTTTTGCTACGAGAAAATTTTTTTCATAAAATTTACATTAATATTTATTTAAATTAGTAGTAAAATTGTTTTATTAATTTATGTCAGTTGTAACATGTTCAAATTTTTGCCAACGCACACTTTGAAGCTATGGAAACAATAATCAATAACAAACATATGTATGTAGGTACCTATATTTTCAGAATTATTTATACCTATAGATTTTAAGTACAAAATAGTTACATTGTTATTAAATCAAGGAAACAGCCTATTCTTTTTTATTATATTAAGCCGTGAGATATTATTGTATTGTATTGTCCCGCACTGCTTGAGCAATTGCTAATTTTTACATGCAGTTAGCCGTGCGCAAAATGTTACTTTTAATTGTAGAACTAGAAAATAGTATATTGTAAAATAAGTGGGAAAAGAGGCTTATTTCTCACGAATATGAGCTTGTTGATCGAGCCCGCGGGGAGAGTGCAACGATTTATATGAGTGGAAATAAGCTTTGCCCACGTATTTTACACTACACTTTTTCTACGAGCACATTTTTTTTTTTGGAAAATTTAACATAAATAATTAAAACAAAATTGTTAAATGTACTCGAACATTACTGCGAGATTAATCTTTTAGAAGTGAATATACCTAAATCTAAAATTATGGTCTTTAGGAGAGGTGGTAGAGAAAATTTCACTAATTTTACATATTCTAGCACTCCTTTAGAAGTAGTAAATGAATTCACCTATCTTGGAATTAATTTTAGCTCCTCTGGACTCTTTTTGAAAGCTAGTAACAATATGGTATCAAAAGCTGCTATTGCGTCGTCGTCAGTTAAAACTGTCATGTTAAAATCCAAAATGAATGCCCATGAACCTCGCTTACAATTATACAGATCATTTGTTTTGAGTGTTCTGCTTTATGGGTCGGAAATATGGGCTTTAAGGTACCCTGATATTGTCGAAAAAACTCAGGTGAGGTTTTTTAAGTCGCTATTTTCTTTAGACAAGTCCACACCTGGCTATGTGATTCGAACTGAATTTCATTTGCCCAGGTTAATAGCATTTGTATTCAAACGTGCACTGAAATGGTTATGCAAAATATTATTAATGAACTCTGATAGATTACCACGTATTTGTTACAACAGATTATATTCTCTTAGTGGCTCTGTGAATAATGATATTAAATATAATTGGGTGTCCCAGCTTCGGAAATTTTTCAATCTAATTAATTGTGATGATATATGGGAAACTCAAAATGCACATTTAATAAAACTCAATATAAATCGGCTAGTTGATAAGTTAACTGAGTACTATTTCTCAGAAGATTATGCAAGAATTCATGAATCAACATATAGTCCCCTTTACCAGTCAGTAATAGAGGACAGAAATGTTTTGTTGTACTCCCATGCCGCTTTTGCTAAACTCCGTGTGATGCACCAACTTCGGACTACCAACAGTCGTTCCATATATTTTTATATAAGGGGTGTTTCGTATAAGATCGACCCTAACATGAACTGCACCATTTGTAACAGTCATTCTTTAGAAACATTATTTCATATATTTATTGAGTGTCCTATATATGAAAGTATTCGCCAAAATTATTTGTACAAATACTTAAACCCATCTAGCACTATTGTCAACGAAAATAATTTTACTAGTATTTTACTTAATATCTGTAATTTGGAGCAAATTAATGATCTATTTTACTTTCTGCATAACATACTTTTATTAAGAACCTTCATTATAAACGAATAACCTGTCTCCTTCAAATTTTTCGAATGAATTAATTGTAAATTGATACTGTTTAAAATTATTTATTTATCTGGTCATACCTGTGTGTTTGTGGCATGTTACTACTTGTGTAATTAATGTATTTTTTAATGTATATTAATGTATCTTTTTTTCTTTTTTCTCTACTGTGTTTATTATGAACTTTTGAACTGTTTATTAAATTTCATGTATGAATTGCCACCTTTGTAATGGCTACGGCCGATATACAAATAAATTTATTATTATTATTATTATTATTATTATAATTAAAACAAAATTTAAATAAGCAGTAACAATTTTTTTAATTTACAATGTCCGTGGTAAGGTGTTAAAATTTTTGCCAAAGCATACTTTGAAACTATGGAAACAATAATAAATAATCAACTTACATATGTATATTTCCAGTATTATTTATATAAATTATATATTAAATCAATGACATAGCCAATTTTTTTATTATATTAAGCCGTGCGAAATAATTTCCCACGCTATTTCCGCAGAGTGTGGCCAATTGTTAATTTTTACATATAGTTAGCCGTGCGCAGGAGTAGAAAAAAGTGCTTTTCGGTATGAACGTCAAGTATTTTATTATACTAATGCAATTTTTATGGAAGTTTCAGTGAAATAATCAAATATGCGGTTATTGGAAAAAAATCTGAGGTTTTGTTTTTTCAGATTTGTCTGTAATTTTTACTGATATTGTTCGGTTTATTTATACCTTCTAATGTATGTACATATATATATATATATATATATATATATATATATATATATATATATATATATATATATATATTTGGGAAATTTATATATATATATATATATATATATATATATATATATGTATATATATATATATATATATATATATATATATATATATATATATTCTATTGTTTCAATAGAAAAATATTTTCTACAGGTAACTTGCAAGTATAGGTAATTACTTTTCGCTGTCATAAAAATATCAATAAAGAAGGAAATGAAAATCCTAAATAGATTAAGGTAAACATCCTGTGCTTATGGAATCTCAATGTTCCTGACAACGGCATAAATAGGATAGGAATATTGTAGTTTTAATCCTTAATATATAACGTAACATAAGCAATAATCAATTCGCTGTAAAGTCACGGAGATATGAAAAAAGTTTAAATTGAAATCAAATTTAATAAAGACATGTATCTACAAACATTCTTCGCCTTATTTTTGCTACCTGATATCCGAATACAAAACATATACAAAGATTATCATCGGATTTAATACACAGGAAAATCCCGAATACGAAATAAATAATAAATACCCGTTTAAAACATAGCTATTCCGTTCCAACAAATTCCGTTCTAGATCATCATAACATTTTATCGAAATTCACCAAAAGGTATAAGAGTTATTAAAATTCCACCCTGTATACATATATAATGATTTGTTTACATAAAAAATTTTAATGTTTTCTTTATATCCGTGTGACCAATACATATGCATTTCTCTTTGGAAAATAATTATTGGAACAGTTTTTTAAACATCTGGTCAGCTACATATGTCAGTTAAAAATTCAAACTATCAGTATTTTATTTGTTGAGCAGTATTAAGTTAACTTTAGCAGTAAAACATGGTCAGTAATATAAATGAATTAGGTCAGTTTTTTTTATCCTACAATGGTCAGTAAAATAAATAAACGGTCAATAAAATAACTAACTGGTCAGTAAAATAACTAAACGGTCAGTAAAATAATTAAATGGTCATTAAAATATCTAAACGTTAAATAAACAGTTTGCTAGTTCCCAGTATATTGTAAGAGTCAAATATTATTTTGATTGAAAATAGTGTACAACTTGCGCCAAAAATAAATAATATTTCGTGGTAACGTAGCGCGCAAATTTAAAATACGGTCAGTTAAGGTTAGGTTAGCTTAGTTAGTTTTGACAACATACTTTTACTCTGATATAAAAACTAGGTGGTGAGGTTAGTTAAGGTTAGATTAATTTTGTTAGTTTTGACAATATACTTTGATATAAAAACTAGGTGGTGAGGTCAGTTAAGATTAATTTAAGTTAATTTAGGTTTAGGTAAATTTAGGTTGTTTTTGTTAGTTTATAACCGAAACCGCATTTTCGGGGAAAGGGTAATTATTTACCACTTACTTCAAGATTTCTAACGGACCAATTTTGATTTAATAACTGCTCACAAGTTACTGATCATTTATTAATTTTACTGATCAATTGGATTTTTAACAAGCAAAATATTTATTGCACCGCTCATTTATTTCAAAATATTTTACTGCCCGTTTCTGTTTTTTTACTGCTTACATTTTACTGTTTATATTTTTTGACTAACTAAAACTGTAATTTTCTACTGATCGTTTAAATCATAGCCTTTTTCTTTCTCTTAATCGAAGCACTATAGTGTACATTCATTTGTTGCCTATGTACAATGTCAACACATAATATTTGTATAATATGAAAATTGCAGCAAAATAATATCAGAAAACAGAGAAAATACAAAAACAAAAATATAGTAATAAAAAATATATTGAATACACGCGAAGAGAAAAAATAACAAAAAGCGGAACACAATATAAACAGGATGTTAACTTTTTGAAGAAACAATAACGCTGAAATATTATATTTGTTATTATTATTGTTATTATAGCTGTTATTATACTCTAAAAATAGGGAAGATACAATGCGCTATTATCAAATTAGAAAAGTTATGACTCTTATGCTTTTTTTATTTCTTCGTAGTTTCACTTTCGTAATTATTATTTACACTGTTAAATAATTTTTAAACAGTTGTTACATTTACTTATACCTACATAAAATAATTTTTAACGACAACAGACGTTTACAAATTTCAAGATAATTTTAGTACACAATATATAATTTCATTGTAAAATCGAATATAATGATGTAGTCAACATTTGAAGGCATTTGAAGTTTCGAAAACCGTAGTTCAATTTCCACAAAGGTAATTTAACTGCTTACAATGCTTCCGCTATCTTGATGGTAGATTCGCAACCAAAAATATTATTTTTATGGTATTCTTCTGATCAAATTTATACATAAGGTAGTCTATCTTATTTTAAGTAACCTACCTTATCTAAAAGGTACTCTATTTCATCTCTTAACTTGTATATTATCTTTTTCTAACTTATATATCCTTAATTGAAAGCATAGACAATTACGCTCGATTTTTTATTTCTTCAATAATTGATACCTTTTTTCGTTTTATACATTAGATTCACTACACGAGAATCCATTCTTTAAGATCACTGATCATTGGTAAAATCACTCAGTAGTGTATACTTTGAGTTTTTCAAATAATTGAACAGTAAATAAATAAGCCTTTTAGTAGATACATTATATTTTTGGAAAACTTGAGAAAATAGTACAAGTTGTAAATTTAAAGCACTGTTCCCCAAATTTTTCGCATCGCGGAAAAATTTTGAACTTTTAAAATTTGTACAGGACAGTCGTATGCGAGCAAAAACAAACATAAGAAATCTAAAAAACCCACAAGAGGATACCACGTTGTTCTCTTCCTTTCCAGTTTTACTAAGTTTTATTTTTTTTGCACAACATCGTTTGGAAATCAGTGATTTGGAAAATGGTTTTGACCGGGCGAAACTTTAAATAAAAATCGTGAAGATACTAGCTCAATAATTTTTTTTTTTTAAATGACAAATTCAAGAAATGTACTTTTCGAATAAAAATTATTATTGAACTATGTATTCACAAAGCTTTATAAACAAATCTTTTTTACGGTAACTCTTACGGTATTATATTATTTTAATTTATAAATGATATACATATAGATTACCTTCGTTATAACAATCTTTTTCAATATTAAAATGAAATTTGAAAATAACGATAGATATTATAATTGTTACATCAATACCGTTTCTCATTAACTTACTGCAATTATAATAGTGTAAAAATAGATGAACAAATATTATTTATAATTTATGAAAAATATTGTTTGAATATTCCTACATAATAAAGCACGTACAGTGCCCAACAAAAATGAATGCAATCAAATAAATTCTAAATATGTAATGGTACATTATACTTTTCTACAATCACATTTTTTTCGGTAAAATTTACATTAATTTACTTTCAAGGGGAGTGCCAAACTTGGGAATCACAGATTTGTTTAATTTTTATATATATTGTAGAGTAAGTTCCTCTTAATAAAAACTGAAAACGGCAGGACGCCATTCGTTTTCATTTTTGAGAAAAATTAAAGTTTTCCATTAATTTTTGTGTATCTCTTATAAGAATAATTTGTTATGTCCAACAACACCGCTTATGGTCTAGTGACAGAACACTCGTTTGGTAAACCGTAAAGAGTAATATAAGTAATTGAGACATTAATGAGTTAGGTACTTATTTATTAATTCAAAATGTAGTTGTGTATTTATTTAAAATAAATAAAATAAAAAAAAAAACTAATATTAGATTCACGGAAGTCGGATCTGAACCCTCCACCTACGGTTTACCAAACGAGTGTTCTGTCACTAAACCATAAGCGGTGTTGTTGGACATACTAGATTATTCTTATAAGAGGTATACAAAAATTAATGGAAAACTTTTAATTAATTTTTCTCATAAATGAAAACGAATGGCGTTCTGCCGTTTTATATTTTTATTAAGAGGAACTTACTCTACAACATATATAAAAATTAAAGAAATCTGTGATTCCCAAGTTTGGTCCTCCCCTTGTTAGACAAACAGTAAACTCATTTTTATGAATCGGATATTTTGAAACTATGGACACAGTAAGTAATAAATAATTCACATATTTTCGGAATTATTTCTTTAGATTTAAATACAAAAATTGTATATTGTTCAATATGTAAGTTCGAAGTTGAGCGTAGAATTGAAGTAAATAATTTTTATTGAATTCCAACTAAATGGTGGGTATCATATTTCTAAAAATTTCGCACGCTATTCCAAAAATATGACTCTTATTAATTAACAACATTTAAGTAATGTTTTATGTGTATGTCTTTGTTTATAATCTTATCGTGTAATTAATATATACTATACAGTTGAATAAATTATTAAATATTTCTAGTCTCGTAAACAAATAATACAAATTTTTGTATTAAAATAATTAACAAATTTTTAATCATTACTAATCTAACTACGGCTACGATAAAAATTGTTTATTATAAATATAATTAATATTGCTCTAAATTTCGTTTTTAATGAAATGGAAAATATATGTAAGAAATAACAATAGAAGTGTTAATTATAACGATTTTGTAATATTTAATAAAGGTTATTTAATTATTAAATTAAATTAAATACGTTTGCAAGTACTACTGAACTTTCCATTTAAACATAAACGAAAATATTTTAATGATATTAAAACTTCCATATTATACGAAGCAATGGATTTCGGAATTTATTTGCGAATTATATTATTAGCGAAATGAGTTAGTGAAATTATTTTTAAGATTTCCTAAATTTATCTGAGAAATAGAGGTTGAAAAAACAGCAAAACCTTTTAACGTACTGTCGCTTTGTTTTTTTTGAATTTCCCGTGACCTTAAAACCCTAACGTTAAACTATTCCCTTAAATAAACCGTTGACGAACAAAAACAAACTTAATAGTCCCAAAAGTCCAACGGCCGGACACTTGCTGGATGGTTGGCAACCCTGCATCAATACCGTACACATATTTTGAACGTCTTTTACATTTTTGTAATCAAATTAAAATTAAATTGTCCCTTTTCGGTTTAATTAATTCGATTTAATTCTATGTCTAATAAATAATTCACACTGGTTACAAAAATCAAGTGTTCTATCCATTTTTAAACAGGACGTATGTGCAGTATATAGTCAACCTACATTATATATATATATATATATATATATATATATATATATATATATATATATATATATATATAAATGTATTTCGGCTTATATCCGATATACAAAACTAGTGCTAAAAGTTCTTTTCATCCCTTGTGTGCGTTTCTATTTCCATAACTCCGCTGAGAGAGGAAGCAATCAACAAACTGTGTTTAAGACAAGATTGTTAATTCCGGTCTATTCGTGACGCCTCCATGTGCCTATTTCCTTTTCCATGATCATATAAATATATACACATATATACGGATATAGAAAGGATATTTTCAAATTTGTTTTATAAAATATTCTCAGATGTACTTTACAGTATATTTAGTTTTGTGATATCCCGTAAAAAAAATTAGGTATTTTTTTCTTGGACTGATGTTACACATGCGAAAGGGGTTATGTGAAAATTTTTACAAAATTACAAACAGTATTTGATTTGGTTTATTTTAAAGATACGTGATCCTGGCGATTCCTGACGATTTTTGTGTGAGTATATTTTAACACACCAATATTTGTAGTATATTGGACGAAATTTTTGCTTGGAGAAAACGTCGATGAATCACCTTGTACAAAAAAAAAATATATATATATTTTTATTGTGTAAACTTTTATGAAATTTAAATAACTGAGTATACCTACATTCTAGAAATTTATTATAATTGAATTTAAAATTTTATATTTTAATTAATTTTTGTTTCATGGAATTTTTTTTACTATATGCTCGGTAAATACGAAATACGAAACAAACTTCAGTTTAGCTACAGTCATACTTTCAAATATATCTAGAACAATAAAATTATGTCTCAGATCCCATTTATAGTAAAAAAAAAATTAATATCAAATACTAAAAAGTTGACGACTTAAAAATTTCGGCTGGAAATGGAATCTCTTGATAATCAGTCAATCAAAACAATGATTTTGTCATAATATATGCATACCAAAGTAAATCGTATTCTCAAGTTTCAGTTTAGCTAAACATTAAAAGTGAGCATATAAAAATTAATTTTTTTTTTTGTTGTAGATACATTTTATGGAAATTTTTGCAATATTATAAAAATGACATAAAATGTTCTCATGTGTAAATTAAAGCTTTATCTTGTTTAGCGAATTGTAATATTTTTGATAAAAAATTGTAATTTCATCTAGAAGTTAAAAAGTCTATTTTTTCTATGTTAATTGTTAAGACATGTATAGCATGACAAGGTGGTTTGTCCATTAGCTCTACCATATTTAAAGGTGTTTTGTCTGTTGGATCATAAGACATGTACCACATGAAACACTGAATGTTGAACTGTAATGACTGCTCATACTTCACGTTATGCCGCTGCTACACGATGCTACGAACACCTTCCAACATTCGACGTTGGATGGTTCATAGCATCGTGTAGCCGTTGTTCGAACCTACGAGTGTCCAATGTCGAGCGTCAAACATTCGCATTTGGTCGTGTCCCGTTCGATGTCGGTATTCTTGCACCGAGTCAAAGGGATGCTTCGAACGTTTGAAGGTCAGTGTTGGTTGCGTTCGTTGGTTGCGCAGGACTCGTTCATGTGAAGAGAGACAACGTCAGTGTATAACATTAGAGATAACATCAGACAGATAACAGCGTTGTCGCCTGAGTACCAACACATCATCATTCGTATTGGATCAAACATTCGATTCACCGTGTAGCAGAAACATTCGTCGCATCAACTATCGAACTTAATTGCCTCAAACGTTCGATCGAACGTTGGAAGGAACGTTCGTAGCATCGTGTAGAACCCGCTTTACATGAATATTTTATTTAATAACTGCAAACACATTCATTTATTAGAAAAATTGGAAATAAAATAATACAAAATCACGTTGAATTATCTTTTTAAAATTAAAAACTAACAAAAACAGCATTGAGGACGTATTTAGCGCATTTAGTATTCAATTTTGGGGAAACAAGGTTAGAACGTCAAAAGAATCCGTCAAAAAAAGAACGTCGGTCGTTGTCATGTGCTACATGTCTTACCAGCCTATTTACAACTCACTTTTTTTTTGCTTGAGTGCAAAAAGAGTTAATATTAATAATACTATACCACTTTACCTACCCAAAGTGGGTAATGTAGTCATTTTGCCGCTTACGAACTAATTGAAATTTTTTGTTACTGTAAATATGTAAACCGTATGTACGTTATAAAATCAAGACTTTATTAAATTTGCAATTGTATTATGTCAAGAAATATTAATTTGTTAAAACCATTTATAAAATATATCAATTGAAACCTTAGAGTGGCCACATTACCCTACCTTCCCCCACTATTGGTTCGCAAGCAAGACGGACGCGAATAAGCAGATTGCATTAGTGGAACAGAAAAATACAGTAAGGTTGGCAAATTACTTTAAAGGTAATAAAGGTAAATTTATTATATATTTTTTTTATTACTAATGTGTTCTACTTGCTACTTGCTATTAATCACTAAACACCAAACGGTCCGGTGTGAACGAAGCATTACAATATTTCTATTATATATTTTCGTTTTGTATTTAAATATTCGTAGTAAATAGATATAGGTTCATTCAGATTTCAAATTAAATAAATATTTAAAATATTTAGTGTATTCTAGACGTTCGCGTCGCAATTTTAATGTTAAGTTACCCTCTCTTTTACATACTTGGCCTACGATTAAAGATAATTACAAAATATTCCATTACATAGATATTTCGTCAAAATTAAATTATTCAAGCATTTACAAATTTCGTGAGCAAAAGGGCGGTAAAAATTCATTTATATACGGGCCACATTTGAAGCAAATTGAAATCAATTTATACCAGTGTCACAAGTCAGTGACTGTCGTCGAGGATCTTTGGTACTTGGAGTATAGAGGTGTCCTCTATAATTACACTAGTTTATACGATTTTTGTCGTTGAAATGAAAAGTTTTTTTCTTAACTAGTAAGGTGCTCTGAGTTTAAAAAAAATTATGAAAATAATCCAGCACGTTACATTTCAAAAATATTTATTACTTTTTATTTACAAGAAATGATGGTACAAAAATGTTAAAAAAAAATTAAGAATAAACTATCTTAGCTTTCTCTTCTATTTATTCGTGTCTGTGTCTCTTACACTAAACCAGCAATAGTTACTTAACATAGTTTGGTCCCAGTACCCCTCATAATTTTCCTAATGAAAATGCTCTCCATCCTCGCTACTGACTGTGACGAATTAAATTCGACACATTATTGAATTCTTTGGAAAACGATTATAAACGAACATTAGATTAATTAATAATTACTCGATTTGCAAAATGTCAGAATACTGACATCTAACATTTGTGTTCGAAGTTAATATCAGTCCAATATCCTCTGTGGTCCAATATGTCAGATCATAGAATTCAATAAAAATCAATTATATATATATAAATGCCACCTAGTGATATATTTTCAAATTGACGTTTACATTTCGTATTACCATCACATATTTTTATACAGAAATCTGAAAGTTTAGTTAACGCTTTGTCCATTGTTTGATGGAACCTTTATTTCAAAATTAATTGGCAAACAAATTATATAACAGATAATTAAAAATAAGTAACTTATATTAATTAAAAACAATACACTCGCTCTTCTCCAAGCGACCGCGATGATGTTAACATCGAACAAAGAAATGTAAAAAAAAAAAAAAGGGACTTGGTCAAGATGTAATTTAGAAATTATAACGTTATTATTGAAATAAAAAGGAAAAAATGCATCATTGTTAAGATAAGTAACATTTTATTGTAATTAAAATTTGGAAATTTATTTAAATAAAATGAAAAAATAATTTAAATTTAATGTGTATAAGCAAAAACATAATATAAAATATAATTAAATGGAATAATAGCATGTAAGTAAAATTTAACTTAGATATTTAACGTCGTCTTGTACTTTCGCATTCATTCGAAATTCAAAAAAATTTCGGGGATTCAGCAAAAAGTCAACGACTCAAATTTAGTTAATTTATAATTTAGAAAGTATAGGTATATTTAGCTAATTGTGTAAATTTATATTCGTAGATTTATATTTAGATTAACTTTAAGTAAATTTCCAAACATATACTGATTGTGTGTATAGTTTAATTATTATCAAATCACGTAACTATTTCCGGTTAGGTAAACAAAATTTGAACATGTGCAACTCTTAGCATTATTTCGATATCTGGTCGAATCCTTTAAATCTTATAGAGCTTTAGTAAAATTTAACTTGTAACGTTATTTTCTAGAAGATTTCAATTTAAATCTGATTTTATTTTTGCCATCACAATTTCATAAAATTTGATATTTACAGAAATACACATACAAATTATTCTAGTCATAAATTTTAAAAGGAAAATCGGTACAGTTATAAAATTTGTGTTTGCAACTTTAATTTAATTCGATTAACAACATATTTTCCAAAAAATCTTTGTAATGATATTTTAAAAAATTTATTCTATAAATTTCGAAACTTTAATTTACATTTAAGTAAAAGCTGTACAATTTACTAACTCATGTGGTAATACATTTCCCTAACTAGCACACGCGGTATACTTGAATATCGTGCGTCTCAGTTTGAAACGTATCGCCACATCGAGGATCTAAGATGCAAATTCTACTTTAAGACTATTCGAAAAGATAACCAAGAAACATTTGTGTGAATTCTCAAATTGGTAATTATTTATTGTCGTAACATTTTTCAAGATTTCAAATTTTGTAACTCAAAATTATCTCTAGTCATCCTTTATTGTAATAAATTGTAGTTGATGAAATTTCGTGTTTCTAATTTAAAAACCAGCCTTTACAGTCAAAAGGAATTTCAGGTTATTTGGGGATCTTGTGGTTTGGGAAAACGATCTGCGACCATAGCCTTCCACTGCCACACACCATCTTGTCTCCATAAGACCTAGGAGAAAACTCTGCTGATCGTAACCCCAATCAACCCGAAAAGTAGCACCCAAAGTCCGAATACTTATAACCCCAAGACAACCAATTACAACACATAATAAATAATAACTATAATCAACATCCAATAAATAAAATAAACAACCACATAAAAATAAAAATAAACACATAAATTAATTTTAATTTTTAATTTTTAATTTTTTGCTACATTTATGGTAGCAGTCAAGAAAATTTCCCAAACTTGCTGATATAAATTTGCAATTTGCATCTTAGTTTCATATCTATCACTTAACATATATTTTAAATATTAATTTATGTAACAGGATATATATATATATATATATATATAAAATAAGAAGATTAGTTTCTATGCCCTATTATTTAAGAAGTAAATCAAAAATGGAACCTGCACCAATTGAGGAGCTCTTGACACAGGCGGCCGATACCATAAATACAATAACACAGGCTTTAAATACTATGATTTCGGGACAACAAGCAATTCAGGAAACACAAAATCTACAGATAAACGAGATAAGTACTAATTTAAACTCACTCATTACACAAATTTCAACAACACAAAACCCACATCCTTCCACATACAATCAAAATACAATTCCGGAAAATCAATCAATCAATCAAAGCCCTGTTGCCAAAATTCGTATAGAAGAATTTACTAAATCCATCCCGTTATTAAATATTCTCAATCCTATGTCAATATTAAAGTTCATTCTAGAAACACAAAACGTAATATCTTTAAAGGTCATCTCGGAAACCACCTTATTAAAATTTTTATTAACAAAGTGCCACACAAATTCAAAATATTTTTGGTCTCAAAAATTAGATGCCAATAATACTTGGCAGGATATCAAAACAGAATTATTGAGCGATTACATTTCTCCAACAATAAAACAGGATTTAATAGACAAAACTGTACATAGAAAACAATATGACCACGAATCATTCTATAATTTTGTTCAATCAATTAAATGTAACGCAAATATCCTATGTCCACATATGCTTGATATCGACATAGTACAATTAATTTTTGCTCACGTAAATTACACCACCTTCGACTTAATTAAATTTTCACCAGTACCAAACACCTTTCAAGACTTGCTCACGCTAGCTCGACAAGTCGAAGAAATTAAAATTAGGCAACAAAACTTTATAAATAGACAAAATATTTCAACCGTCCTAAACCCTGCTAACACTATTAACCCCTCAAACCCACAATATTTTAACACAACTAACTCTCCTTCACAATTTCCTACGCCAACAGCTAACAATACTAATTTTACTAACGGTTCACCAGAAAATCCTATTAATACACTTAACAATACTAACCACCTTCCCAACACACACAATAGAAATCATACAAATACTCGACAAAATAACAACTATAAAAATAGTAACAATTTCACGAATAAAAATTATTCACCATTTTGTACGTTTTGTAAAATTTCCGGTCACAGTTACAATGTCTGTCGAAAAAGGTTACGTCCGTATCAATCTAACACTAACAACATAAATTCTACAAATAACGAAATACAAAACAGTAATTCTACAACAATTAATTCAAACAACCCTTTCACCGAAACTAATTTCCCTTCTACATCACAAACAAACGAAAACATACCAAATACACAAATACAAATTCCAAAAAACTAAATAATCGTACAAATAATATCCCTTCAATAAACATTTTCATCAATCAAATTCCATACATAGCATTATTAGATTCCGGCACAAACATAAACATAATTCGTAAAAAAACCTTAGATAAAATTATTAAAACATCTAAATACAAAATTAAAATAATTAATTCAAATCTAATAGCATCTTTACCCGGTAGTAATCGACTAGAACTTTCTAATTGCGTCAACCTACACTTTAAAATCGCAAATTTATCATGGACTCAAAAATTTTATATTATAGAAAATTTAGCATTCCCAATATTATTAGGCTCTGATACTTTACATAAATGCGGCTTAATAATTAATTTCATTAACAATACAGTTACCTTAAAACACGACCTTAATAATAAAATTTCATTTTTAAAGATACAAAATGAATATATTATAAACATAGTAACTGAGTCTAAGATAAATTTAAACGAAGAACAACAAAAACATTTAGACAATTTATTAAGCAGATATAAATCCGTTTTAACCTCAAAACCAGGCAGGGCCAAAAATTTTAAATATCATATACCAATATTAAATAATACACCAGTAGCAAAACATCCTTATGTTCTAAAAGGAGATCAACTTCAAATTTTACAAGATAAATTACAAGAATTATTAAAAGCAGGCATTATCGAGGAGGCACAGAGTTTATATGCATCTCCAGTGTTTTTGGTAGATAAACAAGACGGGTCCAAACGCCTCGTTTGCGATTTTAGGAATTTAAATTTTTATCTGGCTTCGGACCCCGTAGTCGGTCTTTCTATGAATCACGTATTTTCCAATTTAGGCAATTCAACGGTATTTTCCACAATTGACCTAACACAGTCGTTTTATCAAATCCCGTTAGATGACGAATCTAAACCACTAACAGCCATTATAACGCAGTTAGGGCAACAATTTCAATTTACAGTAGCCCCGATGGGTCTAAAATGTTCTAGCCAAGCTTTAATTAGGTATCTATCTAGAGAATTCGCTGACTTAATGAATAAATGCTTATTAATCTATTATGATGATTTAATTATTCATAGTAAAAACATAACGCAACACTTTGCCGATTTGCAAACAGTACTGGCCAGATTAAAAAGAACAGGTCTCACTGTAAATCCATCAAAAGCAAAATTTTTCATGTCACGTCTCAAGATATTAGGAAATTTAGTAACTCCAATGGGTAGATTACCAGACCCCAATAAGACCTCAGCACTACTTAATATGGCTATACCAAAAAATATAAAACAACTACAGTCAATGTTAGGTGCATTTGCATTTTACGCAAAATACATCCCCCAATTTTCAATAATAGTAGCTCCGTTAAATGAACTAAAAAAGAAAGATGTAAAATTTAAAATTGAACAGCACCATATTGATGCAATAAATAAATTAAAACATCATTTAGCTAACCCCCCGATATTGAAATTTCCGGATTTCAATAAAAAATTCATAGTTTACACCGATGCTAGTTTTACTGGAACCGGTGGTTGCCTAATGCAAGAATTTGATAACAAACTACACCCTATAGAATATTGTTCAAAAAAATTCAATAATCAAAATAGAATAATATCCGCGTACGAAGCCGAACTCATGGCAGTTATAAATGCTTTAGACTCATTTAAAGATTACCTACATGATAGACATTTTGAACTCCGTACAGATTGTAATGCTCTCATCTATCTATTTCAAACCCCACAAAAATACAATAAACTCTCAAGATGGCTTCTAAAAATATCTCAATATAACTTCACACCTGTACATGTACGTGGCGCTGATAACAATATTTGTGATATGCTAAGTCGATTATTTGATACAGAAAATACAGATATCGAAAAAAATGAAAATTCAAAAATAGATATAAATACTAAATACAATATACAAGAAAATAAAAATAATCTACAAACAATACAAAATAATTTAGAACCAGATAATCAAATAAACTTAATAAATACTATACAAAATGAAAATAATTTATGCATAAATAATCAAAAATTAGATAATATTCAAAATTTAATAAATAACATAAACTTCCAACCAAATAGTTATATGTCAATCAAGATCGCTCAGCAAAATGACCCATTTACGAAAACCGAACTCCAGCGAATACGAGCTGGAAATGTCGTTAATAATTTTCGTATTCGGGAAGGTTTGCTGATACATCTTTCTGGCAAACATAAAAAGAAACGTATAGTTTTACCAAAATCAATGTTACAATATGTATTAGATTATTTTCATAGATCAATATTTTCTTCACACGCAGGAATTATTTGTACGTACCGAAAAATAGCTAATAGATTTTATTATCCTAATTTATATAATATTGTAAAAGAATATGTAAATAATTGTACTATTTGTAAAGAACATAAACCTGTAAACAAAAATTATGATATCGCTTTCCAAAGTCACCCCCCAAAAAATATCTGGGAAAAAATTTTCGTCGATTTCGTAGGCCCTATTATAAAAACTCGTGGACCCCCAGAAGACAAAGACTTCAGATACATTTTTCTAGTTGCAGATTCATACAGTCGTTGGATTTTTGCGCGTCCTACAAAGAAAACAACGTCAAAAGTGGTCATAAACATACTGGAAGATATATTTACTACTTTCGGATATGTATCATCAATAGTATCGGATAACCAATCTGTATTCCATAGTGAGAGATACAACAACTTCTGCTTCGAGAGAGCAATTCGCCAAATTTACACCTCTCCATATAATCCAAGGGCAAACGCAGCTGAACGTTCTATAAGAAATATAAAATCCAATTTAGCTACTATGATCTCACAATACTCAATCAATCATGCAAACTGGAATACCTTCTTGAAATACGCTGTCTTCAGCATCAACAATTCGTATAATTCAGCCATAAATGCTACTCCAGCACAAGTATTCTTAAACCGTCAAATGCTAACTCCACTAGACGTAAATGCTGAATTATCGGAAATCTTACAAGCTGACAAACCAAATCCACAAAAAATCCAACAAGCAATCACTAATGCACATGAGCGTATAAAAAATCTAACCGCAAATCGTCCACAAACATCAAATTTTACTATTGGTCAGATGGTCTACAAGAAGATTCTACAACATCAACACGATATTGATAAAGAAGCAAAATTCTTACAACGTTTTCAAGGCCCGTTCATTCTACTCGCCTATTTGACACCATGTACCGCCATTTTGCAAGACCCGCGCACTTCCGCAGTCAGTAAATGTCATGTAAGGTATTTGAAACCAGCTTAATTTCCCGTAGCGTTCCGCTTTTTGCGAACGGGGTGAAAATGTGACGAATTAAATTCGACACATTATTGAATTCTTTGGAAAACGATTATAAACGAACATTAGATTAATTAATAATTACTCGATTTGCAAAATGTCAGAATACTGACATCTAACATTTGTGTTCGAAGTTAATATCAGTCCAATATCCTCTGTGGTCCAATATGTCAGATCATAGAATTCAATAAAAATCAATTATATATATATAAATGCCACCTAGTGATATATTTTCAAATTGACGTTTACATTTCGTATTACCATCACATATTTTTATACAGAAATCTGAAAGTTTAGTTAACGCTTTGTCCATTGTTTGATGGAACCTTTATTTCAAAATTAATTGGCAAACAAATTATATAACAGATAATTAAAAATAAGTAACTTATATTAATTAAAAACAATACACTCGCTCTTCTCCAAGCGACCGCGATGATGTTAACATCGAACAAAGAAATGTAAAAAAAAAAAAAAGGGACTTGGTCAAGATGTAATTTAGAAATTATAACGTTATTATTGAAATAAAAAGGAAAAAATGCATCATTGTTAAGATAAGTAACATTTTATTGTAATTAAAATTTGGAAATTTATTTAAATAAAATGAAAAAATAATTTAAATTTAATGTGTATAAGCAAAAACATAATATAAAATATAATTAAATGGAATAATAGCATGTAAGTAAAATTTAACTTAGATATTTAACGTCGTCTTGTACTTTCGCATTCATTCGAAATTCAAAAAAATTTCGGGGATTCAGCAAAAAGTCAACGACTCAAATTTAGTTAATTTATAATTTAGAAAGTATAGGTATATTTAGCTAATTGTGTAAATTTATATTCGTAGATTTATATTTAGATTAACTTTAAGTAAATTTCCAAACATATACTGATTGTGTGTATAGTTTAATTATTATCAAATCACGTAACTATTTCCGGTTAGGTAAACAAAATTTGAACATGTGCAACTCTTAGCATTATTTCGATATCTGGTCGAATCCTTTAAATCTTATAGAGCTTTAGTAAAATTTAACTTGTAACGTTATTTTCTAGAAGATTTCAATTTAAATCTGATTTTATTTTTGCCATCACAATTTCATAAAATTTGATATTTACAGAAATACACATACAAATTATTCTAGTCATAAATTTTAAAAGGAAAATCGGTACAGTTATAAAATTTGTGTTTGCAACTTTAATTTAATTCGATTAACAACATATTTTCCAAAAAATCTTTGTAATGATATTTTAAAAAATTTATTCTATAAATTTCGAAACTTTAATTTACATTTAAGTAAAAGCTGTACAATTTACTAACTCATGTGGTAATACATTTCCCTAACTAGCACACGCGGTATACTTGAATATCGTGCGTCTCAGTTTGAAACGTATCGCCACATCGAGGATCTAAGATGCAAATTCTACTTTAAGACTATTCGAAAAGATAACCAAGAAACATTTGTGTGAATTCTCAAATTGGTAATTATTTATTGTCGTAACATTTTTCAAGATTTCAAATTTTGTAACTCAAAATTATCTCTAGTCATCCTTTATTGTAATAAATTGTAGTTGATGAAATTTCGTGTTTCTAATTTAAAAACCAGCCTTTACAGTCAAAAGGAATTTCAGGTTATTTGGGGATCTTGTGGTTTGGGAAAACGATCTGCGACCATAGCCTTCCACTGCCACACACCATCTTGTCTCCATAAGACCTAGGAGAAAACTCTGCTGATCGTAACCCCAATCAACCCGAAAAGTAGCACCCAAAGTCCGAATACTTATAACCCCAAGACAACCAATTACAACACATAATAAATAATAACTATAATCAACATCCAATAAATGAAATAAACAACCACATAAAAATAAAAATAAACACATAAATTAATTTTAAAATTTTAATTTTTAATTTTTTGCTACATGACGTTTCCGATATTTTCAGGAAAGAAATTGAGGTGTGATTGCAGGAAACGAATTTTCAGGGACATGTTGACACCCATCCGTCGAAAATAAAATACGTTGATAATTTTAAATTGTGACGTGATAAAAATAAAAAATACCTATATATGTTTGCGCTTAATTGTTGCAGATAAATAGAAGAATATAAAATTCACTGAAAGGACAAAAATTTTTTTTATTTTGTAAACTAGTGTTATTATGTATAAAATCAATTTTTTTACTATTATATTTTATAGTTCAAAATATTTATAGAAATTAACAATAATATTTAAATATTTTGTTGACTTTAAATTATTGAAAGAAAAACAGGTAGCAACCGTTGATACATTTAGTAAAGTCTCGATGACACTGAGGGAGTTTACAAGCTACTAGCCGACAAATTTACTAGCTGCTAATAAACTCACTCAGTGTCATCATGTTCACCAGCTAACTAGAAGATTGTAAACAAGCTGTGACAAAAGTTGAAAATTGGGCTACTTCACACCATCTCTACTCAATTGCCTATAATGGATCAAAATTTTCATATTTTTTTTTTCTTTTACAATATGCATGACATGTATATTATAATGTTTTGAGCGCTTAATATTAACAAGAAATTCCAAACAAACATAATTAATTATTAATAAAATTTAAAGAGAAAAATATTTTACAAGACGGCACAAACAATATATACATAGGCTGAAATTGATGTGTTTGTTTGCAGATGATGTAACAAATTAATCCTATAGATTTGGGAACACTGAACGTATAGGATGGGGGATTAAGCTTAATTTCTAAACTTGAAATGCGTTGATTATGATTTACTACGGCGTATTATTTGCACCATTGTAATTGTTTATTGTGCAAAACATGATTAATTAAAATTTGATGTTGTGCTGTGCTGTGTGTGTGAACAATTGAATAAGTAGTGTATAATGTAATGTATATGATGAATATGAATGAACAACAAATGAATACAAAACGCACCAGTACACTTTAAAACAATCATCTAAATTCGTACATATACAGGGTGTAAAACAAATAACTCTCGTCCTTTTGTGGGATGGCACATAGCACCCTGGAGACACTAAGACCGCAGAAATTTTTTTGGAATTAACAGGCGCGTCACCCCTCAAAAGGATAAGAGTTATTTCCCTTACACCCTATATATATATATATATATATATATATATATATATATATATATATATATATATATATATATATATATATATAGGGTGTAAGGGAAATAACTCTTATCCTTTTGAGGGGTGACGCGCCTGTTAATTATTGTGTAACTGACTCCAAATATCTTCTCGAAATAAAAAACCAAATATCTGCTTCGAATGTCAGCATTAGACTCCTTTAATCTTATTATTTTAGTTGCTAGGAAAATCAAATCAATAGAAATCATTTTTAACTTTTATATTTTACAAGGCAAACTATTTGCCAATTAATTAAAATTTTTACAATTAGAAAATTTACATTTTCACGACAATCTTGTGCCGGTACATTAATTACGAAAAAATTCCTGCGGTTTTAGTGTCTACAGGGTGCTATGAGTCATCCCACAAAAGGACGAGAGTTATTTGTTTTACAGCCTGTATAGAATGGGCAGAGTGGGAGGCGATAGGTATGTAGCCCTTGTAATATGTACAGGATGATTCAAACATCACACATTGTCTATTCTATTATTATGAAGAGTTGAACGAAACTATAAGCTAACCGCATAAATCCCAATTTTGGTTGAAATTTCCTCAAAAATACTGACGATTTGTACCGAAGGGTAGAATAGCGACATGGGAATGGATTTAAAATCTATTTTACGAGTTTTACATTTCATAGATTTTTTCTGTTAATATGGAAACATGGTTTTATGAATGACACGGATCTCTATATAAACAAAAAAAAAATGTTGTTGTTTGAAATTCACAAAATTGTGCAATACACATCTGAAAATTTATAAACTTTGTTTTTTCTAAAATGCAATAACTATATTTGTTTGCTAATCTATTGCATAAGTTGTTATTAAAGAAACACAGTTTAGTTTCAATTCAAATAGAAAGGATCAAAAAAGTAAACCAGTGATTTTTTCTCAATTTTGTTATACTTAAAATTTGAGTGTTAGTCTTATAATCATAGTATAATATTTTCTCAAAGTTAATAGTGAAACTAGTGAGTGGAGCCTCCTTTTTCCTCTTATTATCCCTTTCCCATCCAAGAAGTGGAAAGTTCCAGATCGATTTAAGGTAAGGTTCCATTCATACTTTTACTCACAATCAATTTCTATCATTGTATTATTTTACGTATCATTCTCGCGAATATCAAAATTCTCGGTCCTTCGAAGTTATAAAACAACAACAACTAGTTGCAGTATTCATTTTGATATTTTTATTACTATCCTATATGCTCGTGCTACTAAAGTATTTAAATTACTTTTTTTGAATTTTTTCGATTAACTCTAAACAATTTATCTTCAAAAAACTGAAAAAATCGTCCGGATTCGCTCCAACTGACGGTATACTGTATACCTACACGGAGAGAAAAATCATATAATTTTTGTAGATAACATTTCAGAAAAATCACCATGCTCTCTTTAAATGCGTGCGCGATCGACGACCAAAGTAAAAAATATTTTACGATCATGTTAATATTATTAAACTGAAACGTAAAAAGTATTAGTCATGGCTTCATAAAAATTGTTGTGCTAGCATGGTAAAATTTAATGTGCTAACACAACTTCTATCACACTCTTATGCATATATGTTATAGTTTAATTCTTGTTGTCGTACTCTTTCATTTACGCATCTGACCCGCAACCTTATGTTGCTTGGGCTGTACGCATTGAGGAACAATCGATCTTTTCCGACATTCGATTCCTTATGATGCATACAAAATGATTGGCAACAATATATTCTAATACTGAATATAGTGAAGTAACAAAATGATGAACTAAACGGTGACCGTCCTGTAAGACATTCTAATGAATACTATTTGCACACGACACCACACCAGCAGTGACCAGCCTGGCTATGTTACTTGCCACACCAGCCTGGCTATGTGACCTTCATGTATGATTGTGTTGATAACTTCTGCAGCCTGCCTCGCTATGTGACAGCGTTGATACCTTCTCTTTCTTTCTTTCTACTATTATCAGATAGCATTTAAAATGTTATAAGACAGCATGGTAATTTTTGTAAGAAAAACAATTAAAAAAAATTTTTTTGTCGGGAATGGAACTTTTTACTGTGCTGTTTTACAAATTTTACGGAGCTAATTTTACGGAAAGAACATTCTATCCTTTAAATTTTCTATGATTAATTATAATTTTTATATTTTTACCGTACAAAATTGAATATGTTCACCTTTTACACGTCGATTGTAGTGCTGAGCACAGTAATTTTTCTATGAATTTTCTCTCCGTGTACTAAATTTTATATAAATAAATTTTTCTAACAATATAGGACTACATAAATTTCTCAAGGTATAGATTATTATCAAATATTTACAACAAATTAAATTGTCGGTAAATACATCTATTAAAGTTTAGGTACTTAATATTTAATAATTTTCTACGCGATAATTGTGTAATTACATTATACAATACATATACATATACGAGTTTTTGCTTTAGGCTTCAACATTTGAACTTAAATTGTTCAAATTTAAAATCTACATAAGTATTCTTTGTTAATTTTAATCAAATTTAATGCTTAAAATTATCTACATCTTAAACCCTCTTCGAACAAAGAAAATAATTAATTTATACTACTTAGTTGCCCTTCGAAACGGATCGTTTCCTGGAAAAAAATGTTACTGTTACTTAACAATAAGAAAATCTATTAGAATGTAATTTGATTCATTCTGTAATAACAGTACCCACTACTGAAAATTTTACTGTATTTGTACGCCACTGCGATTGTTCATTATTATTATTGCTATTATTGAACAATACATACGTGAACATACACTACCGTTCAAAAGTTTGGAAACAGTCATATTTTGGAAGATTACAAAATTTCTTTACCAGACATTTTAATAAACTAGTTTGTTATTAAAATAAATAAATATAAATTAAATGTTTTTTTGTAAAGTTTCTGTAAGGCCAACTTCATGTATATGATTAGCCCGAAAGGGTACATCAATAAATACTTATCATAAAATATTAAAATAAATTAGTTCGTACACCACAATAACAACTAACAACAATATTATAAAAACTTTTATATCTTTTGTCGGTAGTTTCCCGTATTGTTTTTGATAAATGCACGTGTTTTATTACAGTCTCGCTAACGACGCAACAGGCAACTGTTCTCTTAAAGTAACTGTGTAGCTAGTGAAAAATCGTTCTCCATCTAGGGTAGCACCACTCTGGACATTCTTAAAATATGAATGGAAAAATTGGACAAAGAATATTTTAATTAACTTCTAAACGGCGGCCCAGAATTTGTGAACAAGTCGTAAAGAAAAAAGGTGGTTACTTTGATGAAGTTAGAATCTAATATTTAAGCAATAAATTTATTTTTTTTTTGTGGCAATATTTGTATATTAAGTACTAGCCGTACCCGTGACGTTGTTCACGCGAAACGTTGAGTAGTTTCTTTTTCCAATTTGTAGTTTCTTGCAACACAAAATGCATTAAATTGTCTCCAAATTGACAATTGTGTATTTATTGTATTTTTCTGACACAATTAGCAACATTTTTTTTTTATTTAAAATTCAGAAAAATTTCCAAACTACAAAATTTATTTACAATTTTTGTTACTATAGTTATGAAATTTTTTATGAAATATGTAAATTGGCGTAATGTGTGTAGATTAGGCATTATGAGGCATTTTCCCGGAATAAAAAGTATCTTAGATGTTGACCCAGCTAATAAGTTATCATCACACCAAATTTCATTAAAATCCGTCCAGTATAATTTTTACGTGATGCGTGAACAGACAGACAGACAGACAGACAGAGACAGATTTACAGTTTGATTATATGTAGAGATGATTAACATATCCAAACAAAATTTATATTTTAAACCAAATAAATGTGATTAGTATCTATTCAGTGATGACTTTACTGAATTTTCATAGTGTTTCTAAACTTTTGAACGGTAGTGTACGTTTATAAAATTTATGTTTAAAAGATGAAAAGGAAGATGTCGTACATATACAATATACCTTTTAAATAAATGTAACTTTTAAATACGCAGAATTAAGTAGACATGTATAACATATAACTATAGAGTATGTGTCATACCATTCAACTCACACTAAAATATCATAATAAACGTTCATCAATCGTAAAGAAACTGTCGGTATTTTCTAGAAAATATTAATAAATCTATGTTGGTATGTATATTAGAAGTTCGAATTCAAAGTATTTATAAATTATTTTAAAATATACGCTTTAAGAAGCTAAAATATTTTCCATTTTGTGTTTGATATTGCATGACTTGCTTATATCATAATAACATGTAAATGTAAAAGGTATTTTAAAATTAAAAAATAATTCGTAAGAATAAACAACAAAACCATGTTTCCATATTAACAGAAAAAATCTATGAAATCTAGAATTTCATCGCAGTCGGAGTAATGGTATAGCTGCGGCGCTAAGGTGGCATTCCGTTAAGGTGCCAGATCGCACTAACAAGTAAAGGTCCCGAGGCCGGACCTATCGATTTTGATGAAACTTAAATATGTTGTAGAACACTAAAAACTAAGGGACACGTATTTTTTTTTATCTGCGGAAAAACGGTTTGAAGGGGTGAAATCGCCCTCCAAAAATTGGGGTAAAAATTTAATTTTTCAAATATCTCAAAAACAATAAGAGATCGAGCAAAAGTTTAAATTGGCGATATTACTCTTTTTTAAAGAGCTATCTATTGATATGCAATTTGTTCAAATTACATCAACAGGGGTGGTTGGGGGTTAAAATTTGGGGGTTAATTTGGCAAAAAGGGGGTGAAAAATAAACAGTATAAAAATTTTGTTTACAGATTTGAAATCTACGTCAAAAAATCTAATTGACCTGTTTTTGCTCAATGCGCTAATATTAAGTCTAGGGGTAGTTAACTAGAGGGTGACTATGTCGAATAGTCGTACAATTTGGGTATATCAAGAAGTTCTTCTTCATGGAAAATAGTTTAAGACAATTAGAATAACGTAGAAATGAAATTCTCGAATTCAAAATTGAGTTTGAGCAACATTGGAGAGGGGGTGAGTCACCCTCTTAAATTACATACTAGTTTACATACACTAATTTTTGCAATTAACACACTGACAGGGGGTAATAATGTCACAATAGATGGTTCTGAAGTTAGACTATCGTATGTAAGGTTTCTATTAGGTTTCGTTATTTTAGTTAGGTTATGTAATTTTCGGTATCGATAATTTTCGATAAGGAAAACTATAATATCCATTAAAAAACAAACCTAATAAAGACCTTACATATGATAGTCCAACTTCAGAACCACTTATTGTGACATTATTTTACCCACTATCAGTGTGTCAATAGCAAAAATTAGTGTATATAAACTAGTATGTAATTTAAGAGGGTGACTCACCCCCTCTCCAATGTTGCTCAAATTCAATTTTGAATTCGAGAATTTCATTTCTACGTTATTCTAATTGTCTTAAGCTATTTTCCATGAAGAAGAACTTCTTGAAATACCCAAATTGTACGACTATTCGACATAGCCACCCTCTAGTTAACTACCCCTAGACTTAATATTAGGGCATTGAGCAAAAACAGGTCAATTAGATTTTTTGACGTAGATTTCAAATCTGTAAACAAAATTTTTATATTGTTTATTTTTCACCCCCCTTTTGCAAAATTAACCCCCAAATTTTAACCCCCAACCACCCCTGTTGATGTAATTTGAACAAATTGCATATCAATAGATAGCTCTTTAAAAAAGAGCAATATCGCCAATTTAAACTTTTGCTCTATCTCTTATTGTTTTCGAGATATTTGAAAAATTAAATTTTTACCCCAATTTTTGGAGGGCGATTTCACCCCTTCAAACCGTTTTTCCGCAGATAAAAAAAAATACGTGTCCCTTAGTTTTTAGTGTTCTACAACATATTTAAGTTTCATCGAAATCGATAGGTCCGGCCTCGGGACCTTTACTTGTAAGTGGTATAACTTCTCAATAATATTCGATTGTTATTAGTAAAAGTTTCAGAAATTATGCGGTTTGGTTCCTAGATGGTCCTTTACGAGATGGTAGCCACGACGCTAATCGATATTTTACTTCGTTCAAATTTTGAGAGTATTTGGGAGTTAATCCGTATATGGCCCCCTATATATTTTAATATAATCAGAGTAATGATAGTTACTGTGCATGCAAAAACATAAAGAAGGGACCTGGGGACCCAAAACACGTCAAAAATAAACGACTAGATGAATTTTGCTCAAATATTATTGAGACTCCGAAACATTCTTAGAGATAACTCTTCGTGACTTTAGAAACTTTCTGGTATTATACAACCTCAAAAATGATCGGATATTAAAATGTTACACTTGTTACACAAACAAATTTTCATATTATGATAAAGCACAATTTAAGACAGGAAGCAGTTTAAGCATACAATTACCTTAAAGATTGTATAAAAATCTGTTACGAGTACGAGGAAGCAGTTTGCGATACACAATTAGGCCAGGCGCACATTAAACTGCGTCTCGCAGTAAACGCAGGGCAAGGCAGAGCAGAACAGAGCAGGGCAGAGCAGGAAAGCACGTGTGGTCGGGCGCACATTGAGATGCAGTTAACGCAGACAGAGCAACGCAGTTTCTGTGACTCTTGTTGTAGAACGAAATAGCACGAATTTAAAAACAGAGTAGAGCAGAGAAGCACTATTTTTCTTCAATTTCTTCAGTTGTTTTCATTTCGACGAAATAAAACCAACTAAAACTCGAGAACGAGTTACAATGTCGCGCAGCATTGCGCAGTTTCTGTGTCACATTCACGAGTGCCACATCGGTCACGTACGACGCAGTGCTGCTCTGCTCTGCTCTGCGTTTCAATTCGCGCTGTCACGTTCTACAACACGAGCCACAGAAACTGCGCTGCCCTGCCTGCGTTAACTGCGTCTCAATGTGCGCCCGGCCTTAACAGCGTATTTCTAAATACGACAGTTGGATTAATTCTCCCGTATCGATCTATGTCTGATTCGATAATTCAAATAGATCTACAAATTTTTACATCAGTTTTCTTTTTATTAAAAAAAATCCCGAAATTTTCTTCATTTTCGCCTGTCCGAAGCTATTTCTGCCGTTAACGGCCCCGAGTATAGGGATATGGTATTTTTACCTGATACGATAAGCTTTCACTAATACAATTCATCTCTTTTTCATTTTCACTTGAATTGAATTATTTAAATACTTTTAAACTATTCAATATCCCCGTATAGAAGAACCGGAAAAGTTTAAATTACGTCAGAAAATCTAATTAGACTGATCAATATTAAATGTTAGAATATGTTAACTAGGCAAAAACTATTTAAGTTTAGAAAGTAAAAATAAACGGTAATTATCGTGTCATAAAGTCATTTTTCATTTTGACATAAAATCAACTTTGTCTTCTTGCTCTTTTTTCCTGTTTTTTATTTAAATGTTCATATCAAAAATTTGTAATCTATAACAAAAAGTTTCCCATTTAGAATTGAGCGAACGGATACCCACACAAACACAAGAGTTATATATGTAGATATAGTGTACACATATAAAGTACAAATCGATAATAAACATTGTTCAATAAAGTTTAGTTTATCTATCATTAGTATAGCTGGTACCATGGAACGAAAATTCAGTTGATGCCTTTTTAGTAATCAGAAACATTTTCAATTGGATTTCCATCCATCAGTGATAATACCAAACTTTGTAATTAACTGTTCAATCTATAATGGTATACAAACATGTATAGGTATGTGTATAAATGTAAAGTAAATTGTACACGATTAAGATTCTTTTTCTTTTTTAACAATAAAAATTGATCATTTTTGAAGTTATTTCTAATGTCTGATTTAACTTCCTGTACAAGAGGGGCGGACCGCTAGCTTCTACGACACTTTCCACTAGCCTAAGTTTGATTCATCCAACATTTTTTTCAAAATACTATTTTTGGTACCGAAAAATCGGAGTGTTTATAATTTCGTCATGTTCGTGTGGCTACATACTATAGGTTTAGGTTTCAATTAATATGTAGCAGAGAAAATGATTTTAAATTTCGTGGGGAGAAAATTTTTTGCATGGACTGCATTATGTGGTGTATCTTTAAAAAGAGCTTTTAAAATAAAGTTGAGATCTTTTTTAAACTTCTTTGCGAAATGCTGAGCTTCAAAATAAGAGCCTTTTCTAGAATTTAATTCTATTACACTTTGTAAATGAATATTCAAAAAACAAAAAAAGTTTTTATACATTTAAAAAATAATTAAATTTTTTTTTGCCAATACGATGTTATCTCTAAAAGCCAATGAGCATCCAAAAAATTTTAATCTTTTTACTAGGTAGGTATATAATAGTACGTTTTTACTTTAATTTTATATATCAAAATAAAGTCTGATAGAACAAAAATCCACCTGCAACACTTGCCAAACTTCACTTGCAGTACAACATATTATTTTACATTGCCGAAAATACCATACAATAAGAAGAGGACTTCAGATACCAAATACACTCCAAGAATCCCTAAATAACAATGACAATAACATCAGAAAAATACCCATCTTCATAGAAAAAACAAAGCTAAATAACAACATTTAATACATATAAAAAAGTCTGATAATGACCTTTAAAAAATAACTTTCTTTAAACTTTCAGAATACTTTTTATAGAAAAGGCACAATAGAAACCTGTTTAAGTTTAGCTGTTTTCTTCTCCTTTGATCTATTAAACGAATTACTAATAAATTTTCTCGACTTTCTTGGAACTAATTGTAACACGGAAAAAAAAATAAATTCAGGCAATAATTCTATTAATAAGCAAGTAGCATACCGAAATTCACTAGTAAAAATTACATAGTCTCCAAGTAATATAAATTCAATCGCCACTTTTGAAAAGGTTTATCAATTGATTATGGTATTTGAAATTTCTACCAATAACACTCATTAATTACCATTATTTTCACCCTTTTTTAGTCCCCAGCTTAAAAAAGAAATAATGAATATGATCGAATAGTTGAAAAAACAAATACAGATCATGAAAAGTAGCCTAAAACATTTGAGGTGGCCCAGTATTAACCTTTGTACTTTACAGTTAAAAATATATGGATAGATGAATGTTTCAAAAAATAACCTTAATTTCAAGTCAAATTAATATACTGTTTATTAAGGTTCAATTAAAATTAGATTTCCAATTATTTTTAAGTTTTAATAATTAAAACGTTCGAATGAACGCTCTTAGATCTGATACGTGTGAACTTACGTTTATACTAAAGTAGTGAAAACAAAAACTGTCAGTCTTTAACTTGCTATTTATAACTATTGATTCTTGGTCATGCAACAATTAAAATGTTATACGTTACAAAATGCCTTCCAAATAACACGTCCTAATAAAAAAAGAATATGAATCGTTTTAATAATTCCTATACACGTATATGTTATATATGTAACCCATTGGTAATTTGTATCCATTACTTTTTGATAGCCTAATAATTACCAATTCGATGAATGTTAATACTAATGATGACCAAACTAATATACATACATATATGTGTGGACCAATGTATAAGGTAACTTATATATCCGATGGTAATATTGATAATAAAAACTATAACCTTTTTTTTAGCGAATTCCATTATAAAATTCAACTGTTACTGCGAGTGTTGTGATAAGACTTAAGCCAAAGAGTGTAAGCGTTTGTTTTAAAACTCCACTAAAATAGTTTTTGGCTATAAAAACACAATTAATGGGGCCTATTTTAATATATATTTTTTTAATTTTTGGCAAAATGGAGCATTAGTTAAAAAAAATCTATAACTCTCGATACCAATATTAAAAGATAGAAGTAAGTGCAAAAAGGATGTGACAGCACCATTGAAATTTCATTCTCCTTAATTAGAGGATTAGCCCCAGTTGTAAACCGCATCCATCTTACATTTACTTCCAGCCAAGGGTACTCAAAATTAAAAATGAAGAATGCTAATCTGCCTAAAAATGGAAGTTTCTAGTATTAGTATGAGTAGTAGTATTTTGTCTTAACTAATTCCCCATTATGTCATACCGAACTCGGCAAAAATTAATTAAAAAGCTTTGGGACGACTGCATATCAGAAATCTCAATTGTAAATAATTTTATTGTGCATTTCACAAAAATGAGGTTTTCCAATGGTATTGCCTCGTCCATTTGTCATTTATTTCTTTTATTAAAAACCGTAACACACCATTAAAAAAATCAAAGTGTCTAGTCGTCCGCTAAACGGACGAATAAAATAACTTAGTCGTCCGCTAAACGGATGAATAAAATAACTTATTCGTCCGTAAAGTATTGACTTCGGGTAAGTATTGATTTTTAATAATGTCATTAGTTCTTAAATAAATACATATAAAAGAAATTTAGAATCATATTTAAAAAAAATAATTGAAAAACTAGGTGGTGAAGGTGGCTTTGGTAAGGTTAGTTTAGTTAGTTTTGACAATATACTTCGATTTTTGATATGAAAACTGTGGTGAGGTTAGTTAAGGTTACCCTTTGTCCGAAGGTTAGGTTAGTTTTGACAATATACTTCGATTTTTGATATAAAAACTAGGTAGTGAGGTTAGCTAAGGTTACCCTTTGCCCGCAGGTTAGGTTAGTTTTGACAATATACTTCGACTTTGATATATATACTAGGTGGTAAAGAGAGTTAAGGTTAGATCAGTTTAGTTATTTTTGACAATATACTTCGACTTTGCTGAAAAAAACTAGGTGGTGAGGTTACTTAAGGTTACCCTTTACCCGAATACCCTAACCTAACCAAAAGCAACCTAACCATTTAGTCTTTATATCAAAAATCGGGGTATGTTATCAAATCTAACTAAACTAACCTAACCAGAACCAACCTCACCACCTAGTTTTTCAATTCGATTTTTTAAATATGATTATAAATTAAATTCATTTATTTAAGAACTAATAGCATTATTAAAAATCAATACTTACGCGAAAAGTCAACACTTTACGGACGACTAAGTTATTTTATTCGTCAGTTTAGCGGACAACTAGCAACAGCCCAAAAAAATACACTAAATTGTGCATAATGGAACTGTCTTTCAGTTTCCCAACGTTTTCAGTATTCCTATCGAGTTCTAGCATTTTTGTTAAACTAATTTCTTGTAATACCGAACACTTAAAAAAAAATCGTTAAAATCGGATCATATTAATTTTGATATTATAGCCAAAAAGAGGTGGAGCCATAATTCTAACTAATTACCAGTAACCAATACCGTTACAGTTATTTATATATGTATTATGTAGGTACACTTAAAATTGAATAATATTATTCCTAAATTATTCCTTTCTTGGTGGAATGCGATAATACGCTAAATTTTAATATATATTCTATAACTAATATCCATATGGCCAATGGAAAGACAGATAATAAGTTAATAATCATTTTTCAAACTGAATCCATATCCGCTTGTGTAGGAAAATATGATATCCTAAAATCTCTAAAAAAGAAGACATATTTATATCCTACAACACATATATATTCATAGGATTAACACTGCCTGTCGTATCTTATACAAATTATGTTCTTATTATCAATAAATCAAGCTAAAATTTTAAAATATGAGATACGACGGAGGATTCAATGTATTTGGACAGCGGCAATATTTTACTTTTTATTGATACGCATATATATATGGCTAAAATATATAGGCATTCTTTATCTCCTCTCGGCTTTTAGGCTTTCTACAACTATTCGTATACATTTATTTATAAAATATGTCGATGTTAAATTCAAAAACCATTTTTTCTTGCCGCTAAGCATCAAAAATAATTTTAATGTTGATTAAGAAGCCTATTGTTGAGGAAAATACATTATCATCAAAATCGGCCTGACCACAAAAAAGAAAGCAACGACGATTAGTATTTCCTGTAATGGTGTTGCTAGAAAATCTATCCAGACTGACCAACCTGCTCTTCCTACTGAATATCTAATTTTTTTTTTTTTTTTTTTTTGTTTAGAAATATGTTTAAGATAATCTGTCATTTATTACTGCGTTTGCTAGAAATAATAATATCTATAATACAATTTATTTGTTTAATTTTTTAAACTTTCGTCTTTCACATCTTATTCAAGACTTGAGCAACACTTTAATTTGTTAGTTTGTTAAATTGTGAATTTTTTTATTTTATAATATTAATTAAATTTGTGTTGACTTTTATTTTTTCATATAGTTTTTAGATGATCAATTGCATGACAACCGAATATTACACGTTAGGCGTACTTTTTGATGGTCAATCAGCTTAAACAATAACACTTTTGAATCTGGTATGGGTTCACTTCAGGAAAAATAAGTAACTAAGCTGACGTTTCAATACGCTCACAAACTTGGTGAAAAGAATTTAAGAAAATGCTAACTCGGGCAATCCAAAAAAATATTGTTTTAAAAGACTATCCTTGGACTATCTGGAATTTTACGGAAATCGATTTCTGTACTAATTTTACCACGTTCTGTCAAAAAATTATGGTCTCATTCTAATTCTTTGGCGTCTTCATATTTTTACAGCACATCACGTACAGTTTTCTGCATTGTTTTTCTGCACATGACCTTGAAATGACCTTCAATATAGACCAAAAATTAGTTCGCTCTCTGTTTTAGATGAAAGTCGATTTTGAAAAACATTTGAGAACGCATTGACGAAAAACTTGAGAATATTCGAATTTCACTTAAAGTGGTTTCACCCAAAATCATTACGTTTAAAGCCCTAATATTGATTTATAAGACTATCACATTGTGTATTTAATACTGCTAGATATTAGTTTCTTAAATTTCCCATTTAGGCACTTTTACCCCTCTTTACCCTGAAAGGTCCTTTATAGAAAATTTCAAAATTTTTAAAGGTTTACTTTCTAATTTTTCAACAATAATAATAATTTTTTAGATACCTTTTAATAGATTCTATTATAGATTTAAGTCCTCAAAAATTTCTGACAAACTTGCTATTGAAATTAACATCCAGATTTTGATTTGATAAACATATCTGCCTTTTTACGCAACACAGCAAACATATGACAATATAAGAAGCAAGTGAAAAATGTTTGTTTTATATATTGCTTGCCGTTCAATGATAACAAGACATTTTTTTAGGACATTATTGTTGCTATTGTTTCTACTCATGGCCGTATAGAGTACACAGTAGTTTTGTTTACAATATATTATTGTATTATTTATTTATATCTTTATGGTTATTTGTCAAGTTTTGTTTTTCTCGGAAGCTTCGATAAATTCTATAATATTGTACAATAAATCTGTATAATATTGTATAAACATTTTAAAATATATATACATATATGTATATATATATATATATATATATATATATATATATATATATATATATATATATATATATATATATATATGTATATGTATATGTATATGTAAATGTAAATATATTCACTAAAAATCAAAACATTCTAAAAATTTTCGAAATTGTAAAAATATCAGACTCAAAACAGTTTTACTGCCTCTGTCGAGATTTAGAGTTTCAAAATATTAGACTTGTGTCTATTATTTTGCGTAATAGTATATGACGTTATAAGGAATAAGAAGTATGCCATCTAGTGAGGTTGAATGGAACTTTAACGTAACTGCCCATAGGTATATGTATTTCGGTATTTCTGTACATCAAAATTCATGAAAAAATAACGTTCGTGATGACTTTTTTTGTCACTAAAGTGAAAAAAATCACGAATTTTGACGTTTAAAAGTACCTACATATTTATATCTATGAGCAGTTACGTTAAAGTTCCACTAAACGTCAGTAGATGGCATACTTCTTATTCGTTATTTCTTATTTCTTATTCCTTATTTCATTGATTCTATAAACACCCTTACAATCGAGTTACATACTATACTTTATCTACGACTTACATAAAATTCACAATAAATAATATAAACTTGATATGAATACAATACATTAATATTGTGTAGAACTTGAAATTTATTAAAAACAAATGTCAAGAGTCAGTTTCACGGTAAAATTTTTGTATAGATTATAATATTATTCGACTGTAACATGTTACAACTGACAAAAAATTTTAGTTGAACAAAATTAAACTTTATATTTTAGGTATGAATTAGAATAATAAAGGTAACAGCTTCGGTTAATAATTTTAAAGAAAAGAAACAAAAACCCTTCATTAATGGTTACACTTTGGCAAAATCAGTTAGTTTTACACACATATATATATATATATATATATATATATATATATATATATATATATATATATATATATATATATATATATATATATATATAAGGTACCTAAGGCATTTAAGGCCCAGCGGGTAATAAGGCCCATTAGCTATATTTCTTACCAAGAAAAGTTCTTTAACTTATCAACAAGTTTAAAATGAACTTTCAATCATTTCAAAACCAGATACAAAAGTTGAGCTACTCAGAGTAACAAACTCATGTCATATTTTAACAAACAAATTTAGAGGTTACATTTTCGTTCGTTGATATAAAAATTGTGCACATTGCGAGTGTTATATTAATGATTTTTGAAAGGTATGTTTCTTTCAAATTGTTATCAAAATTGAAAAAAATTAATATTCTTTAAGTTTTACATCAATTAATTTAGTTTATTTCTAAAGTATTTATATAAAATGTATATAAGCATAAATATTGACATGTTGATAATAAGGCCCATGGAAATTTTGTTTGGGCTTTATTACCAACACAATTAAAATCAAACACTACAAAGTCAAATCAATTAAAACAGGTCTGAAGTCATTAACAAATGAAGCAAAATTAGACGCACAACCTTAAATTACTATAGTTACTCTAATATAAAAATAACAAAAAGGAAAAAGAACAAAAAACTAAGTACATTTAATTTTGATTTATTTGTTGCATTTGTTTAATGATGCCAGATCAGTTTTAGTTGGTTTGGTCGAATTTTTATTTTTATTCCTTAGTGTTTGGAAGTATGGCTGATAAAAAGAAGAGAGCGTTGTGGTCTGAGGAAGCATTGGCATCAGCCTTAAGCTATGTCACTCGACATGGCAATCAAAGAGAGGTTGCAAGGAGATTCGGAATTCTAAGAACTCTTAGATTTAATATTTATTTATTTCGACTTAATATATTCAAACACCTAATACTTGACTTATGCGAAAAATATGATAAAAAAATTAAAAATTAAAAATAATGACTTAGGTATTTTTTTTTATTGTTTTCAATAAGAGTCACGCAGTCAAGCGGGATTCAAAGATTTTCGAAACTTTTTTGAACGTGTAAAAATAACAAAATATTTTGATATATAAGTTCAAGTTATTCTTAAAGTATTTTCAAGTTCAAGTTATTCTTAAAGCAATTAAAATCCCCCAATTAATTTAAAAAAAATAATAAATGTACTATTTCAGGCAGTTGTAATAGGTGGGCCTTATTTTCTACACCAGTCGGAAATAAGGCCCAATTGCAGACACTTTTTAGAATCAAATTTTTGACTTGTATAATTGCAAATTCATTAATTTTTTTAGGAATTTTTATCAAAAAATAAGTAAATTTTTATAACTAAATACTATATTTTTGATATTTTATAAGATATATAAATAATAAGCATATTTTGCTTAGGTGGGCCTTAATTGCCTTAGGTACCTTATATATATATATATATATATATATATATATATATATATATATATATATATATATATATATATATATATATATAGGTATACTGCTTTCAGAATAAAACGAAAAACTAGGATAGGAACTATATTCGATGATGTACATATATCTGAATTCCGTTAAAAGAGTAATAGAAAGAGAAAAAATTCAGAGCAATTGTCAGAGACTGTGCTATTTGTCACCTACCTCACTCAATATGTAAGAAAGAATTTTTAGAACTGGATTAATTATAATAACTAACGTGTAAATTCAACTAAATAATGAGTGTTACAATTGAATATAAGCCCTGTAACAATTGATCCTCTGTTGGTGACGATTGTAACATTACACTTTGGTCCACATAAATGTAGTTATTTTAATTATAAGTCAACATAGAGTATTTTTGTGAAGCTCATTTAAAACCTGAAAGATGTCCGTATCTTGTACCACAAATTTAACTCTCTGTGGCTAATAGAAAAAAAAAAACAACATATTACACCTAATGAAATTTTATCAAGAATTATTTATTTTTGTGTTTGTCAAACATTATTTAGAATGAAGAGACCTAGAACTACATTTATATAATAGTCGGATGCATTCACATTTCGTAAAATACCTACACTAATTAAATTACCGATAACATTATGGCGAGCGGAATGCATCAATTCAAATGGAAATGCATATTTAATAATAATTTGATTAACTGAATAATTACATATTATTATAAGTGTAACACGTAATGTTCATATACATAACATACATATAATACAGGTATCTCTCCGATAACACGGTTTCGTTCTAATCCAATAGGATAAATGCAGAAAACCCTAGTATTTATTATACGCATTGCGTACACATTATAGGTATTCAGGGTGTACCAGAGTAGGGAGGAATTCTTGCAGATCTCATAAATGTTAAAAATACAAATTTGAGTATTATATAAATTTTCATTATGCACTGTAGAAGTAAAATAAATAGCTGCAGACAGTGATGGACTGACACTAGGAGTACGCGGGGCACTGGCTCCGGGCGGCAAAATTGGGAACACACCTAATAATTTGATTGTTTTTTTTTTTTGCTCGTTACCTATTGTCTGATAGGGAAATAAGAAATGGTAGCTGTTTTTTTTCCTGCTCTTCACTTATTTTTTGGTAAGAAAAGGCAAAAAAGTGGGAATGTTAATAAGAAATTTTTGTCAGGGGCGGCGTTTTCACGAGTAGAAAAAACACTGTTACACTATTTCTTTTATCTCCGTTTAATTTTGATGATTCCAGGGTCGTAATATTTTCAATAAAATAAACCAGTATATATGCGAATAATATACCAAAAAATTGGTTATTTCAAAAAAAAAAATTTAAGTCGAATTTTTTTCTTTTGTAGCTTTTTTGGGACATCAACTTATATCACGATTTCCCACAACACGGCATTTTCTGTGAATCTATTTATCATGTTATAGGAGAGATGCCTGTATATGTAGGTACGGCTAGATTGACTACTTCTGCACATACTACTGATTGTGAGTTTGATTAAGAGAAATAGTGACGAAGTGGATATGTAACCATATATTTGGCAATATGAACTTATTATGTGATCCTCCACTGACTCCATTAAAAATATAAACCACTTTGTATGCAAGCCGCTTCCATTATATAAATATCTAAAAGTCCTCCATTATAGATTTTTTTACGATAAACTGAAAATTAAAACTAAAAAATTTGTGGAAAGTAATAAACAAAACACCTTTGTGTTCTCTAAAATTATTCCCATCAAAATTATAATTTATTTAATTTTTGTTTTCGTTGATTACCTTTAAAATGTGATTTTGTGGAAACAAAACATTCCCATAAAAATAATTTATTTTAAACATAGCAAGTCAAAGGATTATTTATGTACATACATAGAAAATAATGAATACCATCGTCCTGTCCCCGTTTTGAAAACTATAATAAACAATAAGGAGAAAAAAATCTCTATAAAACATAATTATTTTCCTCGTGGGACTTTAACTCATTCGCACAATAACGCAACAAAATATAAATTTTATCCTATATAAACATTTTTTTTTTTTTTTTTTTTTGGGTGGTTCCAAAGAATAAACCAGCAAGGTTAGCTAGATACACTACTATATATTTATAGGTAATATATGTATTATTAGTAGAGGAAAAATTGACAATGTACGTAGTATTATTGGATACCGTTAGCGATAAATTCTCTTTTATAAAAATTTACGAGTTTTCAGTAAGCTACAAAAAGTTACAATAACAATTTTTCCCCTGTTTTTTTTTGTTTTGAAATTATTATAACATAAATAATAGATACCTACCAGAGGCTATCAACCATGTTGTAGGCAAAAAATAAAAATTTGGCAAAATAATAATTTTTGTGTTTATGAAATACTAACTTCCAAATATTCACAAAAAATTTACTAGTATACATATATATGTAGGTATAGAACATTTTCCCGAAATTCTTTTAGACGAATTTTAAGGTTTCTGAAGTGTTCTGTTCACATCCATTTACACTACTCTTTGAACCCTGCTTCATTACGAAAATTCCACTTATTCATCATTTATTATTTTTGAGTTATAATACTTTCACTAAAAATAGTTCCTGCTTTCCAGCCGCTTAACGACTGACTTAGCGAAATTTTGACTTCAGATTCATGATCAATATTATAAGATGTAATAAACGTAGATTTTTTGAAGTTTCTAAGCACATGATATTCTTTGCAACAGGGGTTCCCGAACTCATCACTTATATTTTACAGAAGAAATATTGGAAAAATCCAGTTTTCCCACAAATTAATATCTTTTGATTTCTAAAGAAATCTGATAATATTTCAATAAAAATGTCAAAATTATGAAATTTTTTGACCTAAGAAAAATAGTGTTGTTTTTTGTTACCACATATATTGCTCTCTTTGTTTTCTTTGGTACGTTAACATGCCAGTGGCAGTGAATCGGTTAAAAAAAATTTAATTATACTAAAAATAGATTTTAATAAAACAAGATTACTCTAGAAGGTTTTAATTTAGAGAGAGCTTACTTTCAGTGCCACGTGGCAATTTAATTAACTGTAAATTACAAATATTACTGAAACACAATAATAATAACAATTAATTTACACCGACATTTTAAATCAGAAATTTACTTTTAATATAATATTGACATACATTTATGTATTATTAAGGTGGCGTAAATATTTTTTTATTACTCATGCGGGAGAAGTACTAACTTGGCGCACATATTTCTCTACGCAAAATAGCTGTTTGCCTACTGTACTCTTCCCACACACTTTTTTGCGTGCGGAAAGTAAACTTTCCACACGCAAATTGACAATAAAACACGCAAAACCGTCTCTTGATTTTTCATTTAATAAATATTTCATAATTATATCTATAGAAACCACCAACAAAGTAATTTAAACAATATTTACTTAAGAAAAAAAAAGACGAACACTCAAATATATTATTTTAAAAAATAATAAAAATGTCCGAAATAGTGATAATAATAGAAAAAAGTATCTGAAATTCGTAATAAAAAATAGTAAGTGCAACTCGTGCGGGAATGTCGATTGCCCACTCAAGCGAATGAGCACACTCACTACGTTCGTGCGCTCAACTTCGCTTTCGTGGGCAATCGATAATTTCCCGCACTTATTACACAATATACTAAAATATTGAATGATATAAAATAAGAGCGCACAAATTTATAGACACCTATTACTTATTCCAAGCTAAATAACTAAACATATATGTACGTAGTTCGTGTTAATTTACCGCGGGTAGTAATCAACACTTTAACATACTTACAATTATTTTAATCAATTTTAAACTTACTAAAGTCAGCTAATTTAAATTAGCACCATATTATGTACATACATACGTGTGTTTAATAATATTTAATGAGAATATACTTGTGTACAAATATGGGCAAAAAAAGTAAAAGTTACAATTTTACAAGTTTAACAGTTTCCACAATTACAAGTGCTTTCAATGCACTGTTGGCAATTACAGAGTTTTTGTGTAAATAATGATCTTATTACTCATGCAATATAAGTACTGTCTTGGTCCTCGCATGTTTGTTCGACAAATAGCAATTTGCCTATTTTACTGTTGCCACAACACTTACAAGGAAAGGTTCCCGGGTGTCCGTCTCCGATTTCAATGCCGCCGAAATATGTTATTCTACGTCGAAATCTAAGAGACACGTATTTTTTTTTATCGGCGGAAAAGCGGTTTGAAGGGGTGAAATCACCCTTCAAAAATTGGGGTAAATATTTAATTTTTAAAATATCTCGAAAACAGTAAGAGATAGAGCAAAAGTTTAAATTGCCGATATTGCTCTTTTTTAAAGAGCTATCTATTGATATGCAATTTGTTCAATTTACGTCAACAGGGGTGGTTGGGGGTTAAAATTGGGGGTTTAATTTTGCAAAAAGGGGGTCAAAATTAAACAATATAAAAATTTTGTTTACAGATTTGAAATCTACGTCAAAAAATCTAATTGACCTGTTTTCGCTCAATGTCTTAATATTAAGTCTAGGGGTTGTTAACTAGGGGGTGACTGTGTCAAATAATCATACTACTCGGGTAGTTTAAGAAGATCTTTTTGATGGAAAATAGTTTAAGACAATTAGAATAACGTAGAAATGAAATTTTCTTTTCAAAATTCAGTTTGAGCAACATTGCAGAGGGGGTGAGTCACCCAAAATTGCATAATTAAGGTATAAGTCTATGTTTTTAACATGCATCTATACCAACTTTAAATGCGGCATCTCTCCTTTTTGTTGGGATAAATGCCGCATGCTGCTATAGCAAGCATAGTGCGGAATTCCTACCTAAAATTTTATACAGTACTTTTAAAATACACCTAAAATAATAACAAAACTCATTTTCATTAAAACAATGAAATATACATTCTTAAATTCTAATGAATCAAACGCTTGATAAAATATTATGTTAAAAAACTTACTTTTCAATAATAAAAAGTCGAATAATTACTAAACTGATGGACTAATCATAAATGTTACCATACACAGCTTAAATAAGTAACTTATTTTAAACATATAATCCATTAATAGTGTTATCTATCAATCATTAACTCCACTAATCTCTCCCGCACTAACCCTATAACTCCGAACCCATTTAAGAATACATCAAAAAAAGTTAATCAGGCTACGTTGTTTGAACTGACAGTACATAATTCGGGGAACTAACACGTCGTAAGTGCAAGGATAGCCTGTACTACAAGAAAACAAAACAATAGGCAAAATAATATTATGCAAGTTTTTCCACAGGAATGTTTGAAATCATTTGTAATTAAATTGCTACAATATTTTTATCCATAGCTGTAACACATATATAATATTATTCTGATGATATATGTTTACATATTATATATGTATATAAATACATGTTGTTGACGTGTTATTATTTAAAACAAATTTCCGTATGAACGAAAATAATTTCCGCTAATTAATAACATTTCGCATGTTAATAAATCATATATTTGACAATATTACAAAATTATATTTAAAAATAAGCACAGAATTTAACCTTGCCTATTTATAACACTTCAAAACTTTCCTAATTTTTTTGTCAATAATGGGTCACATTTTCTTTTTGGGCTGCTCTAAAAAAAGCCACTACTGATGCGGTAATTAAATTTTGAAACTGACGATTTAAATATTGTATATATAAGACTTAGTATTATACATTTCCCAACTTTGAATCTATGAAAAAATTCTTTAAATTCCTTCTTTATGGACTAATACAATTTTCACTATAGGTACGTCAATATTATCATGGCTTGAATAAAAGTTATATATTTTTTTGTTGAAAAGGAAAGCAAATACTATTCATCAAACTTGAAATATTATACGAATGTAGAATATTGTGAACTTGCTACATATGTGTGTGTATGTAAAAGATATTTCCCGTTTTATATGAAAAATTCCTCTAAATCCAAAATATTATCAGCCTTTTAGTATTTATTATCAGTTTCTTCCCACATCCATTCTAGCCGTGAATTATTTGAATGTCAGTTTGAATGATGTTTCATTTTTTATATTTTTGTTTCCAAACAAAAGACCTTTCATTATAATAAAAACTTTACAGCCATTAAAAAAAAAAAAATTATCATTCTAGTTATTTTACATATAATATTTATATTCATTTTAATTATTTTTATGTTTAGCAATCATCTTATTGAGAACATAGATAATTCATGGTAAACATTAATCGAAATGGTCAACAGTTAGCTAACCGATTATCTAAATAATTCTGCATCGACAAAAATGATATCCAAGGTATTTCTAATTGTATTTTCAACTTCAGCAGCATTAAGGTAGTGGTACATTTTAATATTCAGTATGGCTGAAATAAATTTCGTTACATTTCTCAATTTTTAAAATTAAATTACTTAAATTTGTTGATTTTATTATTTAAACGTTCTTACGCTCCTTTCACATTGTACGGTTTTCGCCGTACGGGAAAAAACCGTACGGCTTTTTGCCGTGATATTGTTGCTTTCACATTGCACGGTTTTTTGCCGTTGTAAACTGAAATTCTTCATTTAATTTGTAACATTATACAAGTAACAAGTGTGATTAAAGTTACTTCTATAAATCAGAGGAAATAGAAAGTAGGATTATTTATTATCACACAGTTTGAAGACCTCAAAAATGACAAAAATAAGTTTTTCAACTATTTTCGGATGATTACAGCATCATTTGACTCAACATCAAAACACACAACTTCGAAATTAGATACAATCTATTAAAATACTGGTTATCATATTCAACATTAGTTTCATCACAAATAAAATTAATAATTAACATGAAATTCAACAAAATATTGTTAATGCCGTACGTTAAAAAACCGTCTAATGCGAAAGCATCCATTTAATTACATACACTACTGAGCTAAAAACGCCGTACGACAACCGTCAAGTCCAGTGGCAAGAGACGGCTGCTACACGGCACGGCAACGGCATTTTGCTGTGACCGTGTAATGTGAAAGGTCCAATGCTCTTCTTCACTCCACTAAAAAAATGCGACCGTACGGTTTTTTGCCGTACGGCAAAAACCGTATAATGTGAAAGGAGCGTTAGAGTTCAAATTTTTTTAAAGTAATTTTTTTTTATTATTTAATCTATCCATTATTTATTCTTTTTTTCAGAAGGTATTTATTTTTTCTATTATGTGTTAGTTTTCGGTGTTTTAGAGGACTTCCGCATCATCTCCTTGTTAAAAAAGTAATTTTTAAAATTTTTGTCTTATAAGTTATACGTCAGAATTGGTTTTAAAAATGTTTAAAAATCACCTTAGTCTTAGAATGCTCAATAATTTTTGATAACAGAGAGCATATTTTTACTGTCGTAGTACAATATTAGAATACTTAAATCTTACATTGGTTAAACTTTCAAAATTATTGTTATATTCTTGCTTCGATACACCGTTTACGAGACATTTGTTATCGATAACGAAAAGTGTAATTTAAAAATAATCAGCCTTAGGAGACTTTTTTATATGATAGTACGAGTAATACTTGGTTCACGTCTTAACAATTAGTATGTGTACATACATGAAAACTGATAAGTTAACTTAAGGTGGTAATTTCAATTTTTAACGTACATGTTGTGTCACACTTCTAATTTTGTTTACTAAGCCAGTGTTTTTCAACCTGTGGGTCGCGAAGCTTTTCTAAGAGGGTCGCAGTACCTACTTTAAAAATAAAACCACTCTAGTTCAATATATATGATATTTAATAAAGAGAAGGTTAATTAATGGTTACATTAACACTTTCAGTCCCACGGCTTCGGCATCCGAAACCAAACAAAACTTCCCCAGAGGCCGACCGCGATCAATGATTAATTGATTAGTTGATTACTCATTATGTGTGCGATGTTTATCATATTTATCATTCTTCATCACACGGATGTGTTCCCATTCACACAAACACATACATACCACCAAACACTACTCTCTTGGTTTCTATCCTACGTATAAAAAATTTTAAGATAAACAAAAAATACATAAAAAATATAATTTATATTTTTAAATAAAATTGATTTGTGTCAGTGTATATGTAGTATGTATGTACGTATCACGTAGTATGTATGTTTACAGTTTTACACATACATACGTGTGGAACTGTGTTGTTGAATCTATTCAGTGTTTGAATCATTTTATTTTATGTATTTGTTTATATAAAGTTTTTTTTTTTTTTAAAATATTGCCGGCTTCCGGGGAAATTTACTATGAAAGTGCTCGGGCCTCATAGTGTTAATATGACAGTTTCATACTTTTGCGCGATAAAGTTTCAAAATTGCGACTTATTTTCAATAACAGTAAATCCGAATTTTAAATAATTGTCGTCATATAGACACTTTTTCTTTGGTTTTGTTTTATTACTGTCATTGGAACTTGAAGTTGACGGTTGTGCATATGTTTCCAAAAACTTATCCATTTTCAATAATTACAATGAGCATAGAATTTTGAATATTAGACAATAATAAATGAACAACTACTAAACAAGGCAATTCAATAAATTTAAACACTAACGAAAGTTCACAATTCAAAGAATTCAAATGGATTACTCTCGGAAGTTTTAAATGGTGACGAACATCGCACGTGCGCATGTCACTTTTTACACCACGTGCGCCTTCAGAAGCTACTATAAGTCGTCAATTTCGATGTCGATATAAAAATACGCCTGTTTCAAGTCCTTAATTACGTATTTAATCGATACCTCACTATGAATATAATTAATAATGATGAACGGATTCGATATTTATAACATAAAAAAATAAAAGTTGGTAATAGCGGAGGGTAGGGGGTCGCGAAATATTTTTCCATACTAAGGAGGTCGCGCCATGGAAAAGGTTGAAAAACACTGCTTTAAGCTATTTATTTCGTTTCTAAATCATCCCTAGACGTAATATTTCAAACTTAAACAAAAAATGCGTAACTAAATTATTTGATGTAGATTCGAATTATCTAAAGAAAACTTTAACAGAAAACGTTTATTTATATCCTATGAAATTTCTACTATAACCTCAATATTTCGTGAGGTGTTCTAACACTCTTTCCATCGCTCGATATGGCGGTGTGTGATGGGAAATGCACAAAAATAAAGAAAAAAATGATGCTGTATTGACAAATCATTAATTATCCAGAAAATATGATATCAACTTGTCAATTTAACCAGTAGATTAATAAATTGATTAAGAAGAAAAATAATCCGATTACGATTTATATTATTTATAGATTTATGGTTCTTAGAACGTTACATCAAATAAATTTATCGATATTTGGTGGCAATTTTTTCACACTTTTCCAGCAATATATTTTCTGTTTTGAACTCCATTCAAGATGTTATCGAATAAATAAATATCTTTCTAACTATCCCCCACTCCAATCCTTTCTCTAGTCGTGTGTGTCGGTTGCTAGAACGAACGGATAATTTAAATGGACAACTCGATATAATTTATTGTGTTGTTATGTTTTCCTAGAAACTGAGAACTAATTATTGCATGTTGATACATACGTATCTATTTTTATCTCTTCGAATACAAAAAGAAAGAATGTTTGTGTTGGAAAAACTTAAATTTATTGAAGTGTTTATATAGTTAAAGTTGAGTATATCAAATTTTATCGGATTTTAATACTTTACGAGTATTTAGTTTGTAATAAAACTAATAAAAGTCTTGTTTGTGAATATTTATTATACTCAACAGATAATACATATATGTAATTCTGTTTTTCATTTTGTGCTTGTCAATAAGTACGAGTAGGTCTCATTAATCTGCTTTAAATAATACTAATGAAAACGTTTATTTTCAGCTCCATTTAATATAATTTCTCAAATGTTTGGCAAAATTTAAAAATTTACGATATATATGGGTAGTATTTACTTTAGAAACAACCAAAAAGAGTCATCAAAAACAATGGCGAAGCGAGGGGGGTGCAAGGGGTACTATCATGATCCGGGCGCCACTTTGAGAGGGACGCCAAAAGCTAATAGGGGGAGCGTCAAAAGCTAATAGGAGGGACGCTATTACTTTAAAATTTTTTTGTGTGTTTGTCATTAAAATTTTTCTGCGTGAAAGTGTAGAAAAATTACGAAGTTACTTCCAGGTTATGACTTCAAATATATAGACACACAAACTAATCACTGACAAAAAAAGGTCGTTAAGACAACTTTTAAACAAAAATCTAATATACTACGGAAAAAAATTTATTTCAAAATTTTAAATACACCTTTCCACTATCTAAAATTTTTAAAATTTTAGAAGTTAAGGGGGCGCAAATAAAGTGTCACGCACCGGGCGCCAGTTATGTTCACTACGCCTCTGATTAAAAAGTGGGAAACTAGATTTTACCGTCTGTAAATTAATCTGTACCTTCATTCATTAACTGTAATGACTAGAAATTTTCAACAAAACCTTAACGTTTTATAAGATAATTTGTATTTTTTCTAACTGAGAAAATATATCCGCTCTTTCATTTAAAGACTATGTACAGTAATTACTCCCAAATGGAAACCCCTTTCTCTCTCTCACTCTTATATTATAATAAACACATAAAGAGTGAGTAAGAGAAGGGGTTTTCCATTTGGGAGTAACTTCGGTATATACAAGATTATAGAATAAATAGTACCAATATTCTAATTTTATGAATTAAACCAGTGATTCTCAAAGTGGGAGTCGCGAAAACTATTTGAGAGGATTGCAGAAACAATTGATTACAGATTACATACCCATTTTCTATACATTTTCTACTTATTTCTATATATTTCTGGGCTCCTTTTTCAAATTTTTAAGTAGAAAGGGAGTCGCGGACCAAAAAGATTGAGAACTACTGAATTAACAAAGAAGGACTGTGGCGTAACAAAGAAGGAATTTAAAAGGAAGACTAATTACAGCTAGTTCATTCAAAAATGAGAAATAAGGCTACAATTAACACGATCACGATACAAATTTCAGATTTTTAAAAACGCTAGAAATAAAGTTACAAGGCTGTGGGATGTCACTGATAATATTTTAGACTGTGCTTTTCAAGTATTTCAATAATACTCAGAATTTCAGGTTTATTATTTTATAAGTAATTGATTCTATAAAATTTGGAACTAATTTTTTAGGAGAAAAGTAAAACAAAAGAATATATTTTTTTTCATTAAAAAAGCGGACAAATTTTGAGTAAATTTTTTATTATTTTTGTATTCTTGGACCAGTAAAATTGTTTTCAGATGGTAACTCGAAAGAAAATCGATAGAAAATTCTATTGTAGAGGGATATATTCAGGTTTCCATAATACTATAATAATATCATAAACAATCATTAAATAAATTATTACATTTACTTGCATAATATCCATTACAATTGTTGATTAATTGTAAACAGATTGCTTTAATTTTTATCTAAATCCTGCAGGAACATAACAACAAACATTCAATGGATTCATAACATGTATTTATATTTTAACAACTACGAGCTGGCAGTCAAGGCAATAAAATTTAGCAAATCAGATCCACATTGAAAAAATTAAATGTACTGGAATCCGTCAAACGGGTGTGGCTTAAAACAGTTAATTTGTATTTAAGTTGATCCAACCCGAAGCAATTCTGTCAAAAGAGAGAGAATTTTGTATCTGTAAAATACCTTAAAATGTGAGAAAAATATGGAAAAATGCGTGAATGGGTTAGTGAATACTACAGTTTACAGTATTCAGATATTAAATTTGAATAGTAAATGTCACGAAATAACTGGAGAACTGTTAACCAGCTCAGTGCAAATATATTTAAAGAATAGTTCAATTTTTAAACATCAAGCGTCCTACCCACATTCAACAAATCCCAGTAACATCATTGTTTTTATTAACCCGGCGTGTGTACACTATATTTTCAAGAACACGGTGTATACACTGGGTCTTTCAGGGAACGGTCGTGTTTTCAAAGTTTTCTAGACTTCCAAAAAATCGCAAAAAAATTCTGAGTTACTTTTTGGAGTGTCTACTACCTGGCCCAGCCGTTTCCAGAGTCAAAAGTTTAAAACTGTTATTAATAAAAATCGACCAGTAGTCCAAAAAGCATGAAAAATAAAATTTTGTAAAAAAATTCCTAACTCTAAAATGAAGGAATATTAAAACAAATGGTTTTAGGCTTTTATAGCTTATACTATGAGCTTTCAAATGAATATAATTTTTTTGGCATTAGCTCCAAAAAGTTGAATTATTCAAGCACCCGAAAATGGGGACTATTTACAGGCAAGTCATAATAAACGGAACAGTAATTATTTGGCACAAAATGAGTTTTTATTATTGAAAATATAAAAGAAATTAAATTATAATAGAAAAAACAGAAAAAGCAAGAAAGTAAAGAAAAATACCCCTGTCGCAGCATCTGCATAACATAGCGAATTTCCAAATCATGGGCACTGGCGGATCTCATCTAAGACCTGTACCTATTTAAAATAGTTTAGCTTTCTAAGAGTAAAAGAATTTTTAAAATCGGTTGGGTAATTAGTTTTGGTATTTTTGGGGACCCAAGAACCCGAACGAATTTTGTGCAGCATAGTTGTATCCATCTAAAATAATTTAGTTCTCTAGCAGTGAGAAATTTTTTAGCATCGGTTCGATAGCTTATTACTGGCGTTTTCGGATCTGCAAGATCCCGGTGGACCTCATTAAAAAATCAGCTCGACCGTATATTCTAGGCGGACTTTATGTAATATATATATATATATATATATATATATATATATATATATTCAAAACCCGTTGTGTAGCATTCTACGCCGCATTTGCATCCGCAGGACAGTTGTGGATCTCAGATAACACAACCTGTACCTATCTAAAATAGTTTACCTCGGTAATAGTAAAAAGGTTTCAAAATCGGTCAGTTATTTTATTTTTGACACTTTTAGGTCCTACTGACACTTCAGACCTTACATAACGTAATCTATATGTATCTAAAATAGCTTAGCTCCCCAACAGTGAAAAAATTTTCAAAATCGGTCCGCTAGTTTATTTTTGACGCTTTTGGATCCGATGGACCCTGGCAGACTTTACATAACGTAATCTATATTTATCTAAAATAGTTTAGCTCTGTAACAGTGAAAAAATTTTCAAAATCGGTCGGTTAGTTTATTTTTACCACTTTTGGGTCCCATGGACCCTGGCGGACCCTAAATAACGTAATGTATGTCTATCTAAAATAGTTAGTTCCCCAACAGTGAAAGAATTTTCAAAATCGGTCGGTTAGTTTATTTTTGACACTTTTGGATCCCATGGACCCTGGCAGACCTTACATAACGTAATCTATATTTATCTAAAATAGTTTAGCTCTGTAACAGTGAAAAAATTTTCAAAATCGGTCAGTTAGTTTATTTTTGACACTTCTGGATCCTATGGACCCTGGCAGACCTTACATAACGGAATCTATGTTTATCTAAAACAGTTTAGCTCTGTAACAGTGAAAAAATTTTCAAAATCGATCAGGCAGTTTATTTTTGACACTTTTGGGTCCTATGGACCCAGGCGGACCTTACATAACGTAATCGATATTTATCTAAAATAGTTTAGCTCTGTAACAGTGAAAAAATTTTCAAAATCGGTCAGTTAGTTTATTTTTGACACTTTTGGGTCCTGTGGACCCTGGCGGACCTTACATAATGTATTCTAAATCTATCTAAAATAGTTTAGCTCTGTAACAGTGAAGAAATTTTTAAAATTGGTCGTTTAGTTTATTTTTTACAATTATGGGATCAGTAAATCCTGGCGAAACTCATACAAGTCTAGTACTCTAACAGTAAGAAAAGGGTTCTAAGGATCTCATATAACTTATGGCAGTCCGTAAGCTTCTTGCGGACATCATTTAATTAATTAATTCAAATACTTTAACTTACTAACTGTGAAAAAATTTTTAAAATCGATTGGTTAATTAATTTCTGGCCTCTTTAGGTCCCGAAAACCTTGACCTCACATCAAATACCTTAAATCCATTTGAAATGGTTTAATTTTTTAACATTATTAATTATTAGTGGAAAAATTTTCAAAATCGATTCAAAATATTTTTCCGTACATACATATGTACATTGTACATATTTTGTTTTGTTTTATATTTAATAATATTTATATCATAACATAATCTTCAATTTCTTGTTTACTTAAAAATTCAATAAAAAAAAAAAAAAATTCTTCATTACATTAGCTTAGAAAATCTGTTTAATTTACATTTTTTAACATGGGATAGAACCATGCTAATTATAATGCAATAAATGAGAAACAAAACTCTATACATGTATGTGTGTTATATCACATATATGTGATTAGTATTCACTTGTTCTCACAAAATTCTTTAATAAAAAAGTGAAATATTTTTATACTTCATAAAGAACTGAGATATAAATATAAATTACTTATTAGACTAACAAAGAAAGAATAAAAGTGAAAATTTACATTTTCTCGAAAAATACTTAAAATATAAAGAAAATTATAAGAATATTTTCTTCATAATTTTTTTTTCCTTTTCAACGATGTAAAAATCGAACTGCCTTATGATAGGATCGAATGATAAAAAATGGTCAGAAAACCTACTTCTGGGCATCCGACGTGTCTGGCTAACGAACTTAGCCAAGCCAATTCAGAATCCAGTCCGCACACAAAATTTCATAAGCGTTAGACGTTTCGTTCGAGAGTTATCGTGGGAACACATAAATATATATATATATATATATATATATATATATATATATATATATATATATATATATATATATATATATATATATATATAAATTTTAGTGAATATCATTTTCGTATTCTAGGGACCTCAAAACAGATTTCTGCCATAGTCCCGGACTCAGATTGCGTCATGAGACCTATTGTAATAGCTGAATTTCGAGTTTTCGAAATTCGCTAAAAATGGAGCAAAATTTTGTTTTACATAAAAAATAAAAAAAAATGAAAAAATAAAGTCGCGATTCCACTGCTATGCACGTTATCCATGTCATCTAAGGTAAATCCATCAATGAATTATAACGGTATACGGTAATTTATTTTAGGTTTAAAAAAACTGAAAAACTACTACCAAGAAAAAATAATACCATTCACTTACCTTCGAAAATACTGACGTCGTGTGTACACTGACTCTTTTAGGGAACGGATGAAAATTTCACTCGCTCGCATCAGCAAGTCAATCGCCAAACCCGGGCATCCATTGGACTTTGAGTCCCCACTACTAACTAGATTTTTTACGGAGGATAGCCAAAACCCGCGCTTTATTCATGAGAGAGAAATTTGAGTCTTAAATTTCGACTGTTCCTTTAAAGACCCAGTGTACACACGCCGGGTTAATTATTTGTTATTTTGCAAATTTGTTTTAAAAACTTAAACTAAACTTAATTAAACTTAAAATATTTTAAAAGTAGTTAACTAGGCTTTTGAAATTAGATCAACTAGACAAAGAATTTATCGAAATTGTCATATTCAATTTTCCACATATATCTGGCGCCAATCAAATTCAATCCAATCCAATTTTTATTGCTGATCGTGCTACCCATGATTACCAACTAGTAGTTGTCGATATATAGTAATCTAAGTACCTTCATAGATTATGTTACTATAGATGGAAACAGGCAATCTAACAAACAACCGTACCTACGCGTGCATATACATGAAAACAATAACAGTAATATAATGACAATAACAATGTACAAGCAGCACCTGCATACATACCTTTACCTAACTACTATTGTAACAATAAACGCTGGCTCCTGGCTAGTATGTACTGTACATACATAATTATATAGTATGTCCTGAAAATGTTATATGTTATGTTGTAGGAGTTGACAATGTCTAGACAATAATTTCGAAAAGTATATATTGTAAATAGTTTTTAGGCGTGTGGGTGGGGTCGTCCCGAGGGCGGGTCAAACGGTGATAAACTAATACTGATTAATACTGATTTATTTAATGAAATCAAAATTTGTCGTGAGGTTTTGTATTCCACAATCACAGTTTTTCAAATATGCATTACAATATTTATTTAAAAATATGTAATCTATTTGAACTGTATCCAGAATTTGTTATTATTCTAAAAACTATATTATATTAACATTATTCAACTATTATCACTGTACCTGCAGAAGATCATTTTGAAGACTGAAGCTGAAAATCGATTTATTTTTTCAGTAATTTTATCCACTATTAACACTATGAAGCCCAACCACTTTCACAATAAACTTCCCCGGAAGCCGGCAATATTTATATAAACAAATACATAAAATGATTTAACACAGCTGTTTTTATTTTTATGTATTTGTTTCTTACAATTTTTTATAGAACGAAAAGAGTAGTGTGTGTGTTAGTGTTTATGTGAGTACACATTGGTGTGGTAACATCACACACATAAGAGGTCATCCATAAAGTACGTCACACTAATTTCGGGATTTTTTGATCCCTCCACCGTCTTTGTCACAGTTGGTCACATTTGTGAAACACCCCCTCCCTAGTGTGACGTTGCATATTTTGCAATTTTACATAGAAATTATTAAATTAAAACAGCAGTTCCAAAATTAGTTATATTTTCATTTAAATTATTTTTTAATAATCAACATCAAATCAAACATTTGAAAAAATTAACAAAACAATAAATTATTAATTATATTAATGGAAGTTACAAACTTAATCATTTTGAGTCCATGGACTTTGAGCCACTCGTTCAAATTATTTATAATCGGCATAGCAGTCACTTCGTTCTCGTTTGGGGAGTTAATATCAGGAACATTCGATGTGTCAACATCTTTTTCATCCAACCATATAGCGGCACCGTTATCATCCAAACAAAGAGTTTCATTGGCACGTCTAGCAGCAATTCTTTGAGGACGAGTCTTTGCGATGGGCAAAACTTCTTGTTGCCTCTTGTATGATTGCATGTGTTGGTTAGTGGCCTTGTATGATGCAAAATATCGACCAGAGATGCCACACGTATGCTTCGACACTAGGGCAACAGCTATCAGACGGAACTTGCTTCAAATGTGATGCATTGAAACCTTATACCCATACATATAGAGTCGGAAATATTTTTAAGTTTTTCGTTAATATTTAAAATTTGGTATTTTATATAACACTTAGATGTTTAAGATTTTGAAATGTGACGTCACGAAACTTAGAATCCCTCCCGCCCTATAACTTTTGTCACACTTTTGTCAAATGTCACACTTCTTCGACCCCCTCCTCCCTTCTTAACGTATGACCTACTTTACGGATGGTCCCTAAGGCGTAATGTCTGTTCAAGTTAAAGACTAAGCCTAAATAAACAAAAATTTTAAATGCTTTCAATGGGAATCATTGACAATTGCTATGGTTACTGGCTTAAGTTTAATTTGAACGGACTGTAATCAATTGATCATTGATCGCGATGGGCCTCTACGGTTGTTTTGATTATTTTCGGATGCCGGTAACTTGGGACTGAAAAGGTTAATATCCCCATAAAAAAGTAATAACATTACAGCAGTTCTGTCCCAAAAGTAGTAAGATCACAGCGGTTCTATATCAAAAGTAGCAAGGTCAAGCAGTTCTACATCAAAAGTAGTAAAGTTACAGTAGTTCTACATCAAAAGTAGTAAGGTTGCAGTAATTCTACACCAAAATATTCACGAAAACGAAATAAAATTCATGAATGCATTGGAATGTTTCGGAAACATATGCCTGTAACTTTGTTGAACAACCGCAGTCCCAAAAGAAACTACCGTTTGTTTAAAATTATCAAATCGTTTCCATGTAGGTCATCTTACCCCTGACGATAGGCCCCGCAAGTTAATATAGATATACAGAAGATTCCGATCGAGGAATCGGATTCATTCCGATTTTGAAGAGTGTTGAATATACTTGAAATAAGCAATAGCTTCTGTATTTTGAAAAGTCTTGTCATAAGTAATTTATCTAATATATTTTTTAAAAAAATGTTGCTCTGAGAAAAAAATAATGGCTAAAGCAATTAAGTGGATAAGTTATTTTGTTGCGACATAAACTTTTTGATTTTTGATTTAATATTTTTTAAAAGAATTTCAATTTTTGTAAAAAGGAATACAATTTTGAGTTTAGAATCAAGTACGAGTACGCCGGGACAAGAGTTTTGAGAACTTCTGTTTTAGAGCATCGAAAGTACATTTGCACAGCAGTAATTCCATATAAGATTTGCACTGTTCCAGATGCACTAATAATACCTAACTAAATAAATAAAGGTACTAATTTCAATGAAAATCCTTCCAGTTTACCTACAGTAAATGAGTCGATGAATTTTAAAACCATCTAATTAACACAACTAAAAATGTTCAGAAAACACAAAAAACTGTTTTCTCACTTATAATAATGATTTTAATGTGGTTTTTACCATTAAATTTTTAGGAAAGATCGTACAGTTCTAATAAAGAAATATTAACAACGATAACACTCATCAATAGCTGGGCTAAAATCCAACCTTCACGTCCCCGTTCGTGCCCGGCGGGCAACTGTTAGCTTCGGCTAGCAGGCTGGCGAGGCTCTGGTACTGTGTTTCGACAAGAATGATCGTGTGGAGGGGACGATGTTGTATCCCCCGAGTGAGTGTTATGCCTGCGTCAGTTTGATTTGGTTTAATTGGTACCTTGACCGGAATTCAACGCGTCGCCAGTGCTGCATACTCCAGTGGGCGTGATCTTCGGGGTCCGACGATACCGTTCGGATGTGTCGAAAAGGTGATATTGCGTCTGTGATTTATGTAAAAATTGTGATCTGTGTCTGTGATAGTTGTTATGCCACTTTGGGTTCTCATGCCTGCGGTGGTACTTTTTAATTGTTACTGTGATGTTTCCCTGGCCTTGTTCTTGTCATTTCGATGGGTAGGAATGCGGCTTCCGACGCACTCGTTCTCATCGGCCACACGTACGAGTCGACGTCTGCCCGAACAGCTTGAGCGAGCTCGTCCAGTAAGGAGACGTCGTCGTCCCTCGTACGGATGCGTTCGTGGGCGTTGATATGGCGGCTTCCGCCCCGTCGAAGTGATACGAACACAGGTCAGATGTTGGCTTTGTGATACTCTGTGGCATTGTCCCGTTCTCTGTAGCCTCGGCTCGGACGAACGTGGCCTAGTTATCGTACCGGTCTCCCGTATAGGTTGACCCCGACACCTGACAGAACGGTACATGTACCCAGTAATCAGTTATCTGACAGAACAGTACATGTTGCTCAGTAATCAGATGTCACTGTCCCTACACGTGTGAGTTCCTAGGTGTTAACGAAGCCATTTCGGAATTGTCGAGACTATGGGGAGCGGAATCGTGTCACAGAGCAAGAAATTTTGAAAACTGTGATATTGTTGTTTTTGTTTTTTAATAAGATTTTAAATTGTTTTATTTTAACGATGTACCACTGAGGGCCTTTTCCACCCGAGATGGTACATCAGTTGTTGTTCTGATCTGTGATATTTTGTCGTGCCGCTGTAGGCTTGCTGTTGTGATCCTTCAGCGGTATCGTTTTTAACTACTTATTGCGGCACTGGTCGGCCTGTGGCTCCCCAGTGACGTAATAAGATTTCGCTTTTCCGGTGATATTTCTAGTCAGTATTTTCCACTCCGAGGCCCTTTACACCTCGGAGATTCATCGTTGGATTTCAGACCTTGGTGACCGGACGCTCTGGCTAGCCCTTAGCGTACCGCCACCAAGGACTGTCCGTACTTTTTAGGCCTTGGGATGGCAGGGCTCATCGTTGAATTTTAATATGTGTATGTTGTCCATTGTCTATTGCATTTATGTGTTCCTGTCTTTACGTGTTGTTTTTATTTTTACTGTGTTTGGCGGCGCATGCCCTTAGTAGGCGATGCCGCCGGGTGCTGCTGACCGCGCCATCCACCGGCAGCAGTACCCAATTTTAATAAAAAAAAAAAAAAACAAAAAAAAAAAACACTCATCAATAATTAGTAAATAACGATTAAAAATTATAATTAACTACTTTTGCAGCAGTTTGCTTTAATTAGATGGTTTTGAAACGGTTGAATTTGTAATTAGCTACTTTTGCAACAGCTACACTAACAATTAGACACTTTTGCAGCAGTAACGCTAACAATTAGAGACTTTTGCAACAGTTTATTATTATTTCAATAAGTTTTAAATACAACAACATTCGTACAAATCTATCTACTTACATCGTAAAACGTCGTTTTTATTATAACTTACATATGAAAACTAAGATAATTTCGTACAATTTAGTAGAATATTCTCCCATAAAATACATCTCTTTACTGTAATTTAACAGTAAAACTCAAATCAGAATCACAATGTTTCACACAATGTTATTCTGTAGACATTCACAGTCTGTTATATTTGACAATTCCACAAGTTTTTTCTAATTTTTTGCTAGTTACTTCAATAGTAAATATTTTCTTAGAGAGAGTAATAAAATTATCACATACAATTAGTTAAACCTCTGCAGGCTTTGTAGTGCCACATATTTACCATCTAACTAGCTACTTTTGTTCTAGGTTTTTAAAATGACGCCATTTTTATATGAGTAATTAGATAGTTTTGCAGCTGGTTTGTGTTGCTTGCAACTCCATGTTTTTTCAATTGGAAAATATTGCAATTAGCTACTTTTGAAACAGTTTCGTATAATTCTCAATAAAATTAACGGGGAAAAAGCTGACTTTGCACCGTCTAGTTGGTATCTTTTGCTGCAGTTTATTCTCCTGAAACCGTGTCTAACTCAATTTTGAAAAAATCATCAATTAGATAGTTTTGAAACTCAGCGACTCAAATATTGGAAACGGGACATACTATACTGCACATTCCACTGTTTACAACAACTCTTGTTGTACCATGTATGATTGTTGTAAACGTTTAATTATGTCACAGTAATTATATAGGGGTGTATAATAGTTCATATAACTGTACATACAAACGTATTTAGATTCTGGAATCTAGAGGCGTTCTAGACTGTAATTATTCGGTATCTAACATACATGGCACACAACATATTATATTTACCCAATATTATCATCTTAAATAGTACAAATAGTTGGTTCTATTCGTATCTATACCATACACACCTATAATATTACAATTACTAAATAAAGTTGATTATATTATTTGTTAGTTGTAAACAGGTTTACAGGTGATTATGTTATAATCAGTGTTGGGCAAGATATCGAATTTTATTATCTAGATAACAGATAATAGATAACATAATTTAAAACATCTAGATAAAGATAACAGATAATTGAACCGTTATCTAGATAAAATTTTAGGTAACAGATAAGATAATATTTACAAAAATAATGCACTAGGTCAGTGTTTCTCAACCGCCCATCCGTGAACCGGTGCCGGGCTACGAAAGTAGCTCACCGGTCCCCAGAAAGATGTGTTTATTATTATAAATTACAAAAATGTTCAAAAAAGGTTTTCGGCGACAAAATTACATGTTTTGGAATTTAGTTTCTTTATTTACGGCCCATGATAGCACACGTAGAGTACAACATTTTTTTTTTCAAAAAAAGTGCTTAAATAGATTCGGTATTTATCTACATTACATGATCGACCAAGTGGTCGGAAAACGACATTTCATATTACACGACTAAATGTTATTCCAACTAATGGCCGAAATAAATCCAGGCTATAAGAATTCTATTTACAATTGACGAAAAGTTCTTAAACATTTCTCTAATGTTTAAAAAATTGTCGATACTTATCTAAATTACATGGTAGAACAAATGGTCGGAATACGACATTTCATATTACACAACCAAATGCTATTCCAACTAATGGCGGAAATGATTCCAGACAACAAGAATTCTGTTTAAAATTAAATAATTACTTTTAAAAATTTTTGTATTTCTTAAGAAAGTGTTACAATTTATCTGAATTATATGGTCGGCCAAGTGAATAATAGGTAAATGGTGAATTTAGCTTCAATTTTCTTTTTTTTAGGAAAAATAAAGATGTATTCTTATTATCTTATCTTTTTCCTTCGCTTACTAAAAAGATAAGATAAACGATAACTTCTTTCAAAAAATATCTAGATAGAAGATAATAGATAACGAAAACGTTATCTAGATAAAATTTCAGATAACGTTATCTAGATAAGCACAACACTGGTTATAATTAGTATAAATATTTTGATTTAGTTGAAGCAATCAGAAAATATAAGCAAGGTCAGTGTTTCCCAACCGTCGGTTCACGAATCGGTACCGGGCCGCAAATGTAGTATCTCATCGATCCGCCGAAAGAAGTGTGAATCAAAATGAATAACAATACAGAAATATCTATAATTTTTATTTTTACTTTAAAAACAAGAAAATGGTGGAGTTGGATTTATACAAAAAGAAAGTTTTTGGTGATAAAAGTAGCCTGTTTACGTGTAGCACGATAGAGCACAAATTTTTTTTTTTTAAAAAAAGGAAACGACAGAGTTCATTTTAGGCATAAAAACAGTTTTTGGCTGTGAAAAAGGCAATTATTGGAGTTTAGCTGTTTTATTTACGGCACGCGACTAACAAAATACCGTGCAACTTTATTATTCGAAAAAAAAAAAGAAAATGATGGAGCTGACTTTGTGGAAACATGTTGTTGCCAAAAGGGTCGGAAAACAACATTTCATACTAAACGACCAAATGTTATTCAAACTAATGGTGGAAATAATTCCAGGCTACAACAATTCTATTTAAGGTTAAAGAATGGCTCTTAAATATTTCTCTAAAGCTTAAGAAAGTGTCGATATTTATCTAAATTACACGACCAAATGTTGTTCCAATTAATGACTCCAGGATTCAATAGTTCTATTTAAGATTAAAGAATTGTTTTTAAGCATTTCCGTAAAGCTTTGATATTTACCTGGTTTACATAGCAGATCAAGTGGTCGACAAACAGTATTTCATATTACACGACTAAAAGTTATTCCAACTACCATAATAGCGGAAGTGAATCCACGATACAATAATACTATTTAAAATTTAAGAGTGGCTTTTAAACATTTCTTAAATGCTTAAGAAACTGTTGATATTTCTGTGAATTACATGGTGGATCAAGTGATCGGAAAACGTATTTCATATTAAGGGAGAAGTGGTATAAAAGGGACACGTATTGAAAGGGACACTTCAAATTACGCGCAAAATACAAATCCCGCCAAATCAAACGTATTTGTGTTGTGTGGCAGCACCAATGCAGATATGTTTGCTTCTGAATTCATGCTACTGTAATTTGAAACATGGTAATGCTGTGCTTGTCAATTTTTTATGTTCCAAAGTAATTTTTTTTAAAAATTTTTCGGAACGTTTTCTAATATATTCTAATAATTTTTTTTTAAATGTTTGTAGTTATATACAGTTAATTATTCTTTCAACTAGATGAAAACAACATATCCAAATATCTTTTAAATAAAATTGTAGATTTAGAGGTTAAATTTTGAATTTGGGTGTGATATTTATGAAAGGGACAGAGCAAACAGTTATGAAAGGGACTACCTTTAAGACTAGTGGTTCCGAAGTTTTATTTGAATATCCACATGTCACAATTTTTCTCTATTATCATGTTTTCTTAGTGTCAATAAGGATTTTTTTTAAACTTTCTTCTTGTTTAAAATTTTCGAATAAAAATAATCGAATGAAAAATAATGATTTTAATTATCGATTACTAAAACCACGCAACTAATAATCATCGATTACTAAAATCATTTGGTTATTCCCATAATTATTGAATCAAATTTATTAATATGTAAGTTCGGTAAGATGACCTGCGCAATAGTATGAACCGCATGTCTTATGTACATAGGGTGGAAATTTGAACAAAATGAATGATATTTAGTACTGGCCCTTTCATAAATTATCATGTCCCTTTCAATACAGTCTATTGATAAAAGGGACAAAATGCACTTTTTAAAAACTGAGAAAAATTACAACTAATAACAAAGAAATATTTATTATTGGATTTTATTTCAAGAGTAAGATAGCTGAAGTTTCTAATTCCGTTCATAACTATTTAATTTATTATCTCGTTTATTTACTAGAACGTTTAAAACAAAAACGGTCCTTTCATGCCACTTCTCGCCTACACGATCGAAGATTATTCTAATTAATGATGAAAATGTTCCCAGGATACAATAATTCTATTTAAGGTTGAAGAGCGTCTTTTAAACATTTCTCTAATGCTTAAGAAAACGCTAATATTTATTTGAATTACATAGTTTTTTCATAGAAAATTCATAGAAAAAATATTTCTCTTATTGGTGGCCCTAATGCTATTTCAACTTATGACGAAAATGATTTTAAGCAGAAATTCTGTTTAAAATTAAAGAATTGCTTTTAAACATATTATACCTCTTTTCAGATAAAATTAATCATGAGTTTTCGTTAAAAAATTAAATAATTCTTATATTCGAAACAAATCGATCTTCTATTCTTTTCTAAAAATAAACTGCAAATTTAAAATTTACATAAATGCAATAATAAAAGAGATAAAGCCAGGAAAACGTAAATTATTTAAATTCAAAGTTACGAAGCATGGTTAAATTTAACTGAAATAGACCATACTTGAAATACATAAGAAAGTAGGTATCGATATTTATCTGAATCACCTGACTATGACCAAGTGGTTGGAAAACCATATTAATCCATATTAAATATAAATGTAAAAGTACCAAAAGTAGTAAGGTTACAGAGATTCTGTAACAAAGGTAGGAAGATCACAGCAATTCTAGACTAAAAGTAGTGAAGTCACAGTAGTTCTATACTATACCAAAAGTAGTAAAGTCACATTAGTTCTATAGCAAACGTATAGAATTTCATTCAAAGAGTTTATTTTCAACTGAAATTTTTTACATAAGATTTCTGTGTATCTCTGGGCTCCGTTTGCGGTCGAGCCAGCTTTGGTATAACTGTTCCAAATCGTCAACAACAAATAATCAAAGAGATCAAAATTATACAAATTAAATTGTTAAAATACTTTTTTTTAATTTTCTCAAGAGTAAAAAGCAATAACTAATACAAATTTCTAAAACTGTGATCCTGTTCTAAAATTCTAAAACTGTGTAACTGTTCAAATACAAAAACATACTCGAAAAATTCATCTAAAAAACATTATTAAATTTTATACATATAAATACAAATACAAAATATATATGAAAAAAAAATAATGTTGAAAGAACAATATCAGAGATAGCAACTCGCTCAAACAATATAAAACAAAAATATTATAAAAGAAAAGTCAGAAAACTTACACCTCGCAATAACAATAACACGGCGGAAAGCATCAGCGGAAAGAAGAAAGTTTTGTTTAGTTAGTTGTAGTAGTAGCGTTAGCGGCGATGGCAGTGGTGCAAGTGGTACAAGTGATGGTGGTGTACCTACATACTACAAAACATCACATCAGATGGTTCTCCTCGCTATTTATTAAACTTTGTAAGGAGTTGTAAATTTATTCTCAAATATATTTTATTTATATTATATGGATGGCGGGGGTAATATAAACGATGAGAATGAACGTAGATTTATTTAATTTCGAGTTGTTCGAGTTCAAGTTAAAATGAAACGCGAATGAAAAGAATGGTATTTTAAGTTTGTTGTGAATTAAATGCTTGTAGGTATGGTAGGGCACATACATACATATATATCTATTTATAACAATAAATTAAAAGCAACCGTTGAAAATTGAAATATTAATATTAAAAGTTTAATTAAAATTTAATTACAAGATATTTTAGTCATTTCACGGCGCCATCACTATCGAACCGTAAAACATTGAAAAATATTTTTAGTTAATTTCAAGTTTTCAATTTTATTCAGATTGCGTTGACGCGATCACATGTAATATATATTAAATTTTCCTACATTTTCTATAAAGCACAAAGTTTAAAATTTTTAGATGATAAAAAATTTGTTTTGAAAGTCACGCGGTAACGCATTTCAATCGACAGAAGGAATCTGACCTTTAAAAACTTAAAAAGCATTATGAAATGTATGTTTTTCAGCTACTTGAATTGTCAGTTAGCGTTCAATGGCAGGTAACTTGAGGCATACATAAGCAACACTCTGCATTCGATTTTCTGATTACAATAATTACAAAAAATAATAGATCATAAAAGTTTACTTACTTTCCTAGGAACGTATGTAATTTCATGTAGCCTATAGCACTTTCGAGATTAAGACGAATCCAGCGACACCTTCTTTACCAAAATCCGTCAAGCCGTTTAGGCTGCAGGCTGCGCCACAGAAACAGACATAGGCAGCGGATATATCCATCCTTACTAAACACAGTACCCACCTTCTGATGCAGTCGGGTAAAAAAAACCAATTATTTAAAAATGATTTTTTCATCAACAAAACATGAGTATGACAAGTAAGTAGGTACTTTAAGAAAAATTGGTAAATAGATCGATTTATTTTTATGAATTAGGCATAATTTACCACAACTCAATTTCACGTTGGTGTTTTGTGAAATAAGATTTTTTTTTAATTTAACAATCATTAAAAATACAAATTCACAAAAACTTAATAGTATGGTGGTCATCCAGTCATTTTTATATATTATTACTTGAGCATTAATTTTAGATGTTCGATTAGGTACAATTTTGTGCTAATATAGAAATTCCGACTATTATTAAATTTATGACAATAACTGTTTCGAATACTCAAAATAATTATCACAAGTTTAATTATTATAGTCATATTTTACAAACTAAAATATTTGTTTTATTATTTACAATTAAATTAATTTGGTAAGAGTTAATGGTTTACTAACTACTCTTCATTTGAAAGATTTTTTCCTGTCAAATTTACTACAGGCTTTAATCAAGTTTGATCAAAATTTGGCGCAAAGAATAAAATGTTTATTAAACTATTCATACAGCTACTTAATCCTCGTTCCATTTAAAAATAAAATATAAAGTGGGTTACAGTATCATGATAAAAAAAAATCTGAACATCCTACACTTATTATTAATAAGGATGTATCATTTCAAAAGGTTTATATACCACTACGAAAATAAATGTCCTTTGGGATCTTGTTATTTAAAAAAAAAAATATCCATCCTCTTAACACAGTATTTATAATGAAGAGAATGAAATGAGAGACATACCCTTAAAAAAAAAAATAAAATGAAAAGGGGATAAAGAACTAAAGAAAAATTATGGGAAAAAATATTTTAGAAAAAAAAATTCGAAACAATGCAACTTTTGTATTTAACTATGAAAAGACACTGAATTAAAAAATCTAAAGTTTTAATAAAGCATATTCTACAAGAATGTAGTTTTTTTGTCTTGTTCATTTTTTAACCTTTTATAGTTGTAATACGATACAAGATTTAAATACTGTTATTCCCTTACAGCTTAGTATAGGAATCCGATCACCCTGACCACAAATGTTCACAAATTTTCAAAAATTATCAGGTTAATAAAAAAAGTTGTAATTTTTAATTTAAAATAGTGAGTTTCCAGCTCTGCTATTATACTTACAATTAGTTTTGTTTTGAAGGACCCCTAATTTTATTTTTGTCAGTTTTGTCTGCATCTCCCTAAATGCTAGGGTCGGCTAGTGATGGGCAAATGCAAGACCAAGACCAAGACTTGGCAGTCTTGGTCTTGGTCTTGTTCTTGCATTAAGAATCTTGGTTTTGGTCATGCTAGAGCAGTTTGAGTCTTGGTCTTGGTCTTGGTATTGCTAAAAAATCTTGCACTTTCTTGCATTTTCTTATTACCGAATTTTTTCCTTCTAAAATCAGAATTTTCTCTCTTTACGGTATTAATTATACTTTCAAACTAATTAAATAGTTTAGCAAGAGTCTTGCTTTTTTCTTGCTTTTGCCTTGGTCTTGCGCACTTGAGTCTTGGTATTGGTTTTGCAACCATACTTATAGTCTTGGTCTTGGTCTTGTTCTTGGTATACATAGTCTTGGTCTTGCAAAAAATGCAAAGACCAAGACTAATTTTGCTCATCACTAAGGTCGACACTCGGCTCTGAATGCAGTAATAGCCAGACAAAATATTTAACAGAATACATCAGTAGCTACTTAGCAGCTAACAAGTCTTCTTTTGAAACAATACAATTCGTCGTCAGTTTAAAATTGTAAGGGCGAATATAATAGTTTCCAGTATCAATAACTCTAAACCTTCGTATCATTCTTTTTTTTTTAAACTTATTACCTACTACAAATATTACATTTTACATACTTCATTTCAAATAGTCTCGTTCGGTACAGAATAAACCACAAAAATATTCTGTACATTTATAATATTATTAATTATTTAAACATCAGCCGTACGTGATCGTTAAACCGAAATTATGATGGTCAGGCACCATTTAATATAGGTAGGTTAGGCGGTTTGTGGCTTTAGTAACACGATTATTGTGTCAATCTCACCAATATTAATGACACGACCATTATTTGAACTGCGTTCTGTTACAGATGATTTATAATATTTTGTTCGTGTAATCTATGCAGTATAATGCTACGATGTAATGCAATGTTTGAGATTATCTATTAAGATAAACAATATACGCTTGTCGATCACAGTGAAAATTTCATTTAACGAAATTAGTCTTCAAGGAAAAACCAACATTAAGTTGCTTGTATGGCTATGAACGGACATACTAATTAGTAATTATTAGGTACCGAGTTTCTTCGGACAGGTCAGGACCGTACTTATTTCAATAAAATTTTGCAACTAAATTACATTAAATTATGCACATTTGAATGAATATAATTGGTCAAAAATTACATTTTTCACCATTTAGAATACTAACAGCATTTTTTTATTTGACGAAAGTAAGAAAATTCAAAAAATCGGAAAAAATTTTTGTAAAATATATTGAAAAGTTGTTGAATATTTAGACGGTCCACTATCATAGCTAAGACGTACGTATTTACTAAGATTTTTTATTATTGAAAAACAAATTTTTAACAAGCCACTATACTTCTATCTCTCAAAATTGAAAACAAAACATGAATTTATTTAATTTAAACACACAAATGACATGTCACATAAATGACATACATAATATCAATGTCAATTAAAATTACAGTGGCACTTTTCAATTGTGCAGGTAATAATTAAGAGAAAAAAAGGATGTTTACATAAAATACGTATAAATAATATTTTGATACACATATGTATGTGTGTGTATGTAACTTGTGTACGTTGTTTTTATGAAAATATTTCGAACTTTTAGTCACATTGAGTGCAATATGTATACCTGCATATGCTAAAGACGAAACTGTCTGATCCGAAAGAAATCCGATACCTGGTAATTATTATATAATAAAGAAGATTATTTTTATAAGCAAAGGGAAGTATCTGAGTTCTTCAAACTCTAGAATGTTGGTTTTAAACAGTTAGTTTTTATCCTTTTGTTCTTTAAATTGTAACGATTTTCTAAGTAAATTTTTATTAATTCGTTCCTTGTGTTTTCGGTTTACAGAACCGAGTAAAAATTTTTACTGAGAATGTCTAAAAATGGTCGGTGGTTATTTGAAAACAAACTTACAGCCTGCAATTTTGATTCAAATAAGATTATTGTTAAAAAGAAAAAATGTGCTTCTAAAATTAACTATTTCTTAAAGATAATGAATGATCTGAATGACATTTTTTGACGTTAAAACGTCTGTAAATTCGATTCAGTAGCCCGGTTAAAATTTTCGAGGTAATGATTTTGTCATTTGTGTAGAATTTTGTTTCAATTTCGAGCGTCTATGTGCAAGAAACAGTATTTACTATAGACACCGGTATTTTAAGATCCGTTTATCTTGTGAACGCTTGATGCTAAAACATTGATCAAGGCGCCTTTAGAAAGCGCCTAGGGGAGACTGTACTTAGACCATAAGCAATAATAGACTAACAATAGCCCAATAACATTAGAAGAAAGTATAGATCAATGTGAATCCAAAAGGTCTCCAACGTTTAACAACGAACTATCAAGGAAGTTACGGAAACATCGAAAAAGATTAGGGGTAGAGACAATATTAAGTGCCATTGTGCACAGCGGGTCTGTTTCCTCTAGCAGTAAGGTAATTTTTATTTGAGTGAGTGTGGAAGCGATCAATCAAGACTATGAAGTGGAGAAATAAGAGAACAACATTTCATATGAACTAACAAGGAATGTTACGGAAGTGTTCCCCTGCCATTTCGTTAGTTTTCAGATATATTGTAATATTGACAAAGTAAAAAACGTATTTTAATTGTACATGGCCAATCCCATATTTGGGGGGTAAAGCACTCCTTCAAAAAATTGCTGAAAAATCATATTTTGGTGTTTTTCTCATACTAGCCCTTAAGCAATTTTGATGAAAAGTGGTCAAAATATTTAAACTGAGGTTACATTACCATAGAATTTTTTTCATTGGGGTCACTTAATTTTTAAGAGGTTAAGCACCGCTAAGAGTAGGTTTATTAAAAAATTTTTAGGGAAATCATAGCTCAAATTCTTTAAAATTCTGTAAAAAAAACTACAAGTTATATTAGTTAATAAATAATATGTGTTACCCACTGTTATGGTGCGGCGTAACTGGGTGGATATGGGGGGCTGTATATGAGAATGAAATTTTTAACAAAAATTAAATATTTAACATTTTCCCTATTATAAAATTTATAAAGTATAGGAAAAATCAAGTTGATTAATAATTCCCTGACTTGAAATAGATTGTTTTAAAACACTGAAGTAGCTTTTTGTCGGTGGGTGTTAAATCGTAAATGGTAGGTAGGTACTCGAAAAATATTCACACCACTAATTTAGGTATTATAAAAGAACACTTTTTTACCGACATTTGGCTTAAATGCTCTTTTATCAGCACCTTGAAACATAATTTATCTTTTTACCTGCAGGATTGCAGTTTGTATTTAAATGTTATGTATTATGAAATCAGAAATAGTGGAAGAAAATACCACATTTCCCCCTAAATATGTGATTGGGCACGTACAATTAAAATATGTTTGTTACTTTGTCAAGTACTACAATATATCTTAAAGTGAACGAAATCGCAGGGGAACACTTCCGTAACATTCCCTGTAAGACCATCTCATTTTTTTCTTTGAATAGGTATTACACGACGCGACGCCACGAACAAAAATAGACGGTTATATAGTTCTCCAAAAAAGGACTAACGGAGAGTTTTTTATTTATACATATTTAAGATAATTTGATTTTTATTGAATTAATTTACTTGTATTCGTAAAAATAAATTCAATATTTAACATAATATTATGCATACTTATCATATTCCTTGTTTCATACATAATTTTAAGCATTAAAATTGATATGATGTAGGTGTAAAAGTACTTCCAGGTTCACGATCTAAAAGTTTACCATAAGTGAACACAGTGTTAATTCAAGAAATAAACTTGGTACACATATTTGAAAATAAACGTACAGGTAAATATAGTTAGTAATAAAATAACAAGTTGTCTGGTAACAGGTGAAGATAATCATATGATCAAAAATAATGTGGTTGTTGTATTGAAATTCTATCCTTTATATACCATAAAACTGTGATAGAATTAAGTTTGTCGACCTTTATTATTCTGCGAAAGAGTTTGCATTAATATTAGGTATCACCTAAACTGAAATAACTACCATTATAGGAAACATATGGTCTTAATTTATTTGATAATAAACATGGATATGTTTCTGGGCTGGAGTAAAATTGGAAAAAATCGTGATATTCTTTTATTTCCAACATTCAGTAGCTACGGTTACATATATTTATATTCAGCTTACCCTAGATTTCCGGGCTACAATCTCCACTATATAATTAAAAGAAAATTAACAAAATGTTCATCTCGAATGATGAACGAATGACAAATTATACAAAAAATTTAACGAAATATTACCGCCCATTTTAATTTTAATTAAATTCTTTCCATTAGTCGCGATAATTTATAAGTCCAAGTAAATTTACTTTAATAAATATTAGCTCGAATAATTTTTTTCAACTTTATAGTTCACCATGCCATATCATGGGTAGGTTCTGTCTTAATATTGTCTAATTGTCATTTACGACAGACATTATTTCTCATTATGAGACTTTAATTTGATATTATAAATGTACATAAAGCAGTACGTACATACTTGGAAAAGAATGAAAAAAAAAAACGTTGAAAAGACTGCTGGCTGCACTACTACTGCTGGTTCCGACTATATACTAAAACATTGAGGTACTGAAAGACCGAATAAAGAGAACAGTAAAAATAGCAAAATGAAACAACAAGATGAGAGACGGGCAAGGATTTATGGAGCACCATTTCAAAAATTTTGTTCAGTTTTTGAAAATGAGACATCTTTCTTTTCGACATTTCAGATCAGATGGATCGTTTTTATAAAGTATAAGTTATCACAGAAAATTAAAATCTTAACACTGAATCCATTATCAGTAGAACATTGTCCACTCCACGAATCGAATACAAAAACTGATTTAGAAACATACCCACAAGTATTTAAATCAGTGTAAGAACGGTAGTGATTACTTTATGAATGCCCTTAGTTTGCAACTGATCAAACTGAGTATATAGTAGTCGAAATTTTATTAAAAAGACCCCCTGATAACTATAACCTTGGATTTATAAAAGTCGATATATACTTGCGTTTTTTTCCAGTCCCTAAAACAGTTATATTCTGTCTTTTTAAATTTTTCCTATACCGGTTCTGTTTTTAAAATAATTGAACGATTTCTAATATTAATTATAGTTTTCACACGCAACATTAAAGCTGCAACGAATAAAAACATCTTAAATAGTTATTTCGAAAGGTACCTATATTATATAGACAAAATATAGAGTGCACATATAAGATTTTAGATTAAGACTTAAGGTTTTAATTGTAGCGCTACGACTTTTAGTAAAAACAGATGAACTAGCATTTTTAATGTACATAAATACTATATTTGATATTAATATTTTGACCGGGCAATCACCAATTTTATCGTCAGGGCTCCTCCAAAATGTCTGACCTTAGATTTGAGTACATCATTAGAAACGGTTGTGTTTATTTAAACTTTTCTTCCAACTATTATAGTTTTCGAGTAATTTACTCAAATTTAATTCTTACCCCAACTTTGAGGGTTGATTTCACCCTTAAAACAGCTTTTATCACAAATAAAAGAAAATACAAGCGTGTCTGTTTTTTTTTTTCTACACACCAGGGATTTTAAATTTACTGACTTTTTTATTTATCGGTAATTCGGTAAATTTTTTTAGCAAAACCGGTTTACCGGTAATTTACCGGTATTTTTTAAAACACGGAAGATATAAGAATAAATATTAGAAAAAATAAAAAATAAAAACGTAAAATTATTTTATTAAGGCCATTATATACAGTATACAATATAAGATTAAAATTATCTAAAAAAAAAATTGTATCTGTTTGATTTTACGACGTTGTAGGTATCTACAGCTTCCTTGACAGAAATATACCGCCTACTGTTACTGTTTATTGAAAAAATAATTTTAAATTTTGTTAAATAATCATAAAATATGAATCAATTATAACTACCTATACCTGTAATAAAAATTTACTTACCGCTTCTTACAATGTAATCATTTAACGTCTTGTTTAATTATTTTGGAAAAAGTAGGTATAGCTGATTTAAATAATATGTAACTAAATACAAGAAGGACGCCTTATTGCCTATACATGCATTTTAAAACTGACCATTAAATTATGCGATTTTATTGTATCATAGAATAGTTTATTATGGATACACAGTATGGGGTAATTTGATTGTGTATATTTACGTCCAATGAACTTGATCACTCTTCTATCCAATAAAATTAACTTACAAAACTTTTCAAATATATTATTTTTAATTTATCCAATTACCGGTAAAAATTCAGCGATTTACCGGTAAAAATTTTAAGGCATTACAATCCCTACTACACACCTATCGCAAGTTTCATAAAAATCGGGAGTTATCACTTCAAGATCCTTCTTTGTTAGCTTATTTTAAACAGAAAAACCGAATTCAGTATTAATTCATTTAAAATTCAGTTTCGTATACAAATTTGAAATATCGTTAAAACTAGCCTCCTCACTGTAACTAAACGTTTGATATAATATGTAAATGTATATGTGTAGATAAAGGAACATCTGTGTAAAGGAGGTGTAAAGATGTACACACTATTCTTCGTTTTAAAGACAAGATTTTTCCATTATATTTTTCTACAATAGCGAAATGATACTTTTGTTCTTTCACATACATAGCTCCAGCTCCGTGTAACGTAACTGGTACCTATATAACTAACTACTGATGCTGATATTGTTTCTATATGTACATGACTCGCATTGTTATATCGTACCTACTATCTGTATCTGATCGCATAGAGTATACAGTGTGTTCCAGGTTACATCGCGTAGTAAAAACTAACGAAAAAATAGTACATATGCTTATTAGTGGCGGAGATAAAGTTTTATGCAAAGAAAAAAACGTTCTCAAATTAAGTTTCACTTTTGAATAATTCACTGTTAAATATTGAAGATTTTCTAATTTCACTGTTAAAATTAATTCTATTACTTAACGCGTTTTCAATTTTCCAACCATCTTTATCAAGGGGCCAAACTAGTATGTGTATCAAACTGTTCCTCTTGTCGCCAGTGAATGACGTGGCACAGCACACATACAACCAAAACACATGATGTATGGACACGAATATGCGAATATATTAGTATGATGTACGTCATCACACGTGTGAGGCGGCTGGGGTGTTGAGTAGTATACGGATGCGTACGTATATATATCTATATATATATATATATATATATATATATATATATATATATATATATATATATATATATATATATATATATATATTATATATATATATATATATATATATATATATATATATATATATACATATATATATATATTAAGCCGGTTCTACACGATGCTACGAACACCTTCCAACATTGGACGTTTGATGATTCGTCGCATTGTGTGGCCGTTGTTCGAACCTCCGAGCGCCCAATGTCGAGCGTCGGAGGTTCGTATCTGGCCATGTTCCAGGCGATGTCCGTGTTCTTGCACCGAGTCAAATGGATGCTTCCAAAGTTTGAAGGACAATGTTCGTTTGTTCGACTCAACGGCTACACGACTCGTTCATATGAAGAGAGACAACATCAGTGTATAACATTAGAGATAACATCAGATAGATGACATCCTCGTCCACTGAATAAACGTTTGTACCACGTGATACCAACACATCGTCATCATATGAATTGGATCAAACATTCGATTCACCGTGTAGCAGGAACATTCGCAGCACCAACTGTTGAACTTACTTGCATCAAACGTTCGATTGAACGTTGGAAGAAACGTTTGTAGAATCGTGTAGAACCGGCTTTAAATTATTGCAAGTGGTTCATCAACGATATTAACAATATGATGTGTTTCTTGGGAGAGCAGTTCAGCGACTAATGGACTTAAACGATATCTGACACACTCTGGACACACTGCTAGCTACAATTTTTTATACATACGCTGAGGACTTGATCTTTATAGTACACTCATAATGAATACATTTTTTTTTGAAACTTATAATGAAAAAGTTTGTCTGAGAGTCGTGTAATATTGTTAAAGGAACATATAGGTAGGGGAGACAGGGGCATGTACTAACAGATTTTACTTTTTTATTAATTTAACGGAAATGAAACTAGTTAGAGTTTTTTTTTTTTTTGAAAACCTCATGAAGCATTAACTATCTGTCTATGACTTTTGATAAAAAAAACTCACATATCCATTGTATTTCCTACGAAAAACCCATTTAAAAAAATGTGCTTTTTAAATTTCAAATATTATCGAGTGCTTGTGAAACATTACTACGTATGACAAACTCTTGTTTGCATTTAAACACACACAGTATTCATATGTTCACTTATCGTTCAGCTAAACTGAAACCTTAAGCACTCGATTTCTTTGGTTAGTATGACCAAAATCCAAATGTAAATTAAAATCACAAAGTGATTGAAAATATTATCCAGATCGGCCGGGAATTGAACGCAGGATCTCCCCAGAATCTCGAACCGGGAGATCCTGGATTAGATGCCCGGCCTATCCGGATAATTTTTCCAATCAATTTGTGATTTTGATTTACATTTAGCTATGTAAATTCAAATCACAAAGTGCTACCGTTTTAAATAAACTCAGCTTCTTTAAAATATACAAACATGCTTTAAATCAAAAAACCGTCGACTTGAAAATGTTCTTTTACCTAATAAAATCTGCACCTTATTCACAACTTTGTTTCGCGGCAACCGGCCGAAGACTGATTGGTCACAATGTTTTCATGGTCATTTACTGATGACAACAACCGGACGTACTTAATTTGTTCGTGTATAGTTTGGAGCAAACTGGCCTGTTAATACCTATCCCCGTTAATACTTGCCCTTCTCTCCCCTACCTACTGGAAAAAATCCGTAAAATGTTTACTTTAAAATAACTGTAGGTAATTGCAACACATGATCAGACCCGAGGAGGATAGCCGGAGTTATAGCTTCGAGGCTCGGGTTTGAAAAGGGTGTCCCGAGAAAAGTACCAAGCAGTTTTTTTTGTTTTCTACTCGTCACTTACATGTATTTTTTGAAGAAAAATTTTTAAAAATTATGGTTTATTCCCCAGGGCCCGCACATTTTTCTCCACGGTCCTACACATGATGTCAGGCATATTTAAAATTGACGCTGAAAAAAATTGAAAGACCGATTCTTTGGAGTGTATAGAGATACTGACAGAAAAATATTTTTGTCCCGTATTATATGGGGAATCTAATAATATTGTTCATAAATATTAAAGTCGTCTAGAAATTTGTTTTTAATAAATGGGAACTATTTAAGTCGTTTTGATCATTCGCAACCAAGCCTTTTGGGTTGTTTGGGTAGAAAAATTTGAGTGTATTTGAACGAAAATTCTATACATTATACACAAAACAAGCAACTTTCAGTGATGAAATTATATATCTCTTTTCAGATAAAATTGATCATGAGTTTTCGTTAAAAAATTAAATAATTCTTATATTCGAAACAAATCGATCTTCTATTCTTTTCTAAAAATAAACTGCAAATTTAAAATTTAAATAAATGCAATAATAAAAAAAGAGATAAAGCCAAGAAAACGGAAATTATTTAAATTCAAAGTTACGAAGCATGGTTAAATTTAACTGAAATAGACCATAATATAAAAATTTTTCAATTATTTAAACAACTAACAATCTGTTTCAAAGACAAAAAGCTTTAAAATTACTTATTTAGCTAACTTTTTCACATTATTCGTGATCTATTGCTAAAAGTGTGACACTCTGTACCTTCACACGGTAAAACTGACAACCGGGTTTATATTGTCTGTATAGTATATTCCACCTGAGACAATGTTTGTTCGTTAAAAATTCATAATTCTATTTGCAAAAGTATTTTTAAATTAGGTCTCTTGAAAATTTCCCAACCGATACAACGATACAAATATTTTCTAAAATTTTCATCTATATTTTTCTGTTTTCAAAAAAAATTTCTAGTGAAAATATTCTTTGGAGAAAACATTAAATTATCCCACGAATAACTGAATATATTGTAATCTCAGTTTCCTTTTTTTTTTTTTTTAATGTTACGATGAAAATTTTGTTTGAAGAAATAAAAGAAGAAAATTGCAAAAATTGTTTTTTAGTAAAAGAAAACTTCCGTTGTATACGAATACTTTAATTCAAAACATTTTTCCCAGAAATTGATATTAAAATATATATTTGAAGAACGTTAATTAAAGGTGAGTTTCAAAAAGAAAAAGGTGAAAATTTTGATGTAATAAAAGTACAATTTGCTCATATTTCTTTTCCGCAAATTGCTCTTCGAGGTACGTTCTTGATTTGAATATTAATATGGAGAAACAACATTTCAGAAAAGGCACTTTTCAGAAGTAATCTCAGTACGAAATTTATCTTAGTACCTATATCAGCATTTTCTTTTTCAAAATTTATTAGTCATAAGTTCAATGACGCATAGGTACACTTATTTATTCTGCGAGTTCAAGATAATTCAAATATGAAGACATTTTGAATTTTGGATTCAAATTATTGGATTCATAGAGATGGTTTAAATAAGAAGAACAATTCTTGTTCCTGAATCGGATGTTTGGAGATGCAAAAGACCCCCAAAATTTACCAGATGGTCGTCTTTTGTCTTCTGGTTTCAATTACTGTATGATTTCTTTCGCTAAGGTTCTCAACTTGGCCGTCTTTCTGTTCGGAATATTTACTTCGTATATACTTAACCTTAAATACTTAACCCTTAACCTAATTTATATCGTAGTACTTTATGATGTAGGTAGGTACAGTTCACACCAGCGGAATTAATAAACTCTGACTTAAATTGGATTTGTTTTAATTTCAATCAGTATCCTTAACTGTGGTGCTTACTATAACACTATGTAGTAACTGAGACACGTACTATGCCAAATATCATATGCTACCAAATAATATCACAATTGGCAAAGCTATTTCGTGAAACCCCAGTGGTGTAAACTAAATTTTTTACATAATTCGTACTGCTTGAACTGTCCGTATTAAACTAATTTCATTGTCCGTTAATTAACTACTTTCATAAACCAATTTTCCTAATGTCATGATCGGATATCTTGACTATTAATTTTCATATTTAATTATATACCTAAGAATGAAAAATTTCATGCATCTTTTGTTTCATAAACTAACAAAAAAAAAAAAAAAAACAATATTTGAACAGTTGCCAAATTTCTTAAATATCTTTTTAACATTCCCCAAAAAAAATGATTCAATTCAATGTTGCATGAATTATGTCCGACCGAAAATTTACGAATCATTACGAACACAACGCTGTAAAATATCATTCGCTACAAAAAAAACCATCTGAAATTGACTGTGAAAAAAGCTGTTATTGATAGCATTAAGTACAGAATAGGCATCCATTTTTTTTTATTTAACGTACATTTTTAATTTTTTCTCAGCAAGTATTCGTTTAAATTGAGAGAAGATTGGAAGAGGCGATGGGAAACAAAAAAGGAAACAAAATGTAATGACGTGAAACTTCATAAACCGTGAGTAGGATAATTTTACCTCTTAAAAGATGAACTTACAAAAATTGAAAATTGAAAGTCATAGAAACAGTCGATTACAAACCGATAATAAAATCCTCGTCATATAGCCAAAAAAAAGAAAAAAAATCCAAGTCAGGTAAAAGTCGGAACACAACTAGTATTCTGTACAGCGATTATTATGAACTTAATGTGACAGCATATTAGAGTAGACAAATATTCTATAATTCTCGATCTCAAAATGATGGTACCTTTATCTTGAACTACAAGGGGCGATTTTAGAATTTTTATTTTGAGTAGGCCCGAATCTTTTTGAATTGTCAACATCCAATTTAAGTGTATCATTTTTCTTGAAAATGCAGACGTCTTTTTATTGCATAATTTCAAACTGAACAAAATGTAGTTTTTTTTGGATAGATAATATTTTTGGATAGGCCCGGGCCTACCAGGCCTACCCGCTAAAATCGCCACTGGTAGAAACTACAGTGAGAAGTCAACCGACTAGATTAAATTTTTTTTTATTTATGTATATTTATATTTAAATTTCGTCCGAATTTGCTTATCATAACTGTAGAACGCATGAATTCATAAGTTCAGGTCAAAAATTAACTTTATTTAAAAGGTACGTGAAAATCCTGTTGAAAGCGTGGTTGAAGAAAGCTACTTTGTGCGATGGGGTGTGCAGACGAAAAACGGATACAATAGTCAGTATGTGTTAACTTGCAGCAAAAAGCAAAATTCAATTGGTTTGAGTATAAATCTCTAGATATTGTAAGATCTAGGAAATTCAAACTATTGTTGACTTCGACCTCTAACGTAAATTTTATTCTGGTGTGTAACATATTCAAAAAATTTAAAAACTCTTCTGTTTGATTTCGGTTACCGGACCAGACCACGAAGACATTATCCACATACCGTTTCCAGAAAACGAAGTTAGGTAAATATTTGAAGTTAGAGTTGAAGATCAGTTTTTCGAAGTGATTCATGAAAAAATTAGAGAAAAATGGGGATACTGGGTTGCCCAGGGTTACGCCAATGGACTGGGAGTATATTTTGCTGTTGAATGTGAAATAATTATGGTCGAGAAGTAAATTAACACATTGACACATAGCTTCCAGGTTGAGTGCATCTGGGTTGTTGGTCAAGTTGGAAGATAAGAATTCACGTAGGAGCACTTTTAAAAGTTGTTGTTTTTAAGTTTAAGAATGGTTGTCCAATTTGTAGCTCTTGAGAATGATCATGAATTGATCGAAACGCGTCGAGAAAAATCCTCGTAAAATGTGATTTTAATAAATTTTCAGGCTGTCGATTCTTTGCTTTTTTCATATTATTCCCGCCACCTGTAGTTGGACTGATTTATATATAAATATTTCTTTGACTACAGAATACAATCAGTCAAAAAGAATTTCTTTATTTTAAAAAAATATTTTTTTGATTCAAAGAAAACAGAATCGAAGAAATTATTAATTTGTAAAGAAAGAAATCGTTTGGAGAGCGTGTAGAAGCTTTCTTTCATAGTAGGGAACCCTGAAAATTCCAAAACATCAAAATTCTTTGCCTCTTTGTTATTTGCACACCTTCAAGACAACATTATTCTTGTCAAAGCGCTGACATGTACTTACTTATGGTGCGTTTATATCAATTATATGTACTCTTTTATATGACACTATAGTGTAAGCAAATCCACCTCAACAATTCATTTTTACAATAGGAAAATGTTATTTCCACATGACTGATTTGTCTGTACTTTTGTAGTAGTATCTATCTATATGTACGAACTTAACATTTTTCTTTAATTTTTTTTTTTTTTTTGTAGAAAAAAGTGAATTCAACTGATTGTTTTCGATATTACATCTTAAAAAGAATCATTTGTGAATCTTTTGTTTGATTCAACTTCTTGTTCTGTCACATCTTCAAACAAAGAGAAATGCATTTTAACAAAGTTTTCCGTTGAAATTTTATTTATTTTTTATGATGCTACTTTTGTAAAAATTCATTTGATTAAAATCTGAGAAGTTTAGTTAATTCTTTTTTAAAAAATATATCAATTTTAATTGTGTAATCAATTTTATAAGAAAATTTGAATGTATTACTTACCGTATGAGTATGTGATGAAAAAAATCACAAACAGAAATGCTTGTAATTCCATACTGAACGAAGAGATCTGAAACAGAACAAAAAGCAAATTAATTTCAATTATAAAATTTAAGAAAATTAAAGAACTATTCGCACAATCAGAGCCGGCTCGACTAAAAGTGAGACCAGATGCAAAGTTAACTTACGGATTCTTGAAACAAATTTCGTAGAATAGAACAGTTTATTAAATTTTACTGCTTTTACGTTGCGCCAATTCGTAGAGTCAAGAGTAGGATGATCTACATGAATGTGATTTGGTAATTTTGGACAATGTCAGATGCTTATGAAACAAAGTTACTGACATAATATGTTTCCGACGTATTCAAAATTCTTATATACAAAATTTCATTTTAAACTCTCAAACGAATTGCACCGTTGCACTCGTTTTTTATAATATTATAAAGTTACAACTGGAACTTATACACGTGATTATTGTTTCGTTTTCATAAAATTATTGGTATAAAACCGCTGTAACTTGACTACTTTTGGTACAGAACCGCTGTAGCTTTACTACTTTTGTTACAGAATCGCTGTAACCTCACTACCTTTAGTCGAGAACCGCTCTAAGATTTTGTTTTAAATTTAAATATTATTTTGTGCGAATGTATCATCTTTGTGCATACATCTTCCAGTGTCCCAAATGTCATGTCGAATATAAAATCCATGAGTGTTTTTTGAAATTATTATTTTCCATGATTATTTGTGTTAAATTCAGAACCATGAAAGTACTAATTTTTACATGATTCTGTTACAACTGTTTTAGAAAAATAGCCATACAAAAAAAAAAAAAAATGTGAACGTACGTCTAAAGATGACAAATTTCTTAAATATTTCAACTGAAGGTAAAGGCATAAAGAATCACAAATTTTACAAAGTTACCGTACATTAACTGGGAACTTACCCCTTAAAATAGTTTTTAGTTCCTATCAGTAAAGTATTTGTAAAGTTAATTTTCTTTGTTATAGTGTAATAATAACAATTTTAAGCTTTAGTATTGTGGCATTCAGTAAGGGCAATGGAGAGAAATGTAGGGTCCCGGGAACACACCGCAAAAATTTCCTCTCCAAAAATAAGTAGTGAGTAGAAAATAAAATCTATTAACTTTTTTTCCAGTCCCTCTATCGACAGCTACGGAACCGCTCCTCAATTTCTGGCCTCGGGGCTGCAATCCCGGCTACCCTATTCTCTCATCGCGCCTGCATTCAGCAATATTCAACAAATTTCACTGTAAATATGTCTGTTTTATTATAATGTAAGTTTACCTTCTTTACAGGTAAAAATTATCTGGGTATGTTAATGAAAAATTACTGAGAAACCAGTGAAAACTATTCCTTTAATACTATAATAATAATTAATTTTACAAGAAATTATTCTAAAATGTTATAACTAAAATATTTACAGAAAAATTCTAGATACACTATCAGAAGCATTTGAAATAAAGCATATTTCTTTGAAAGTATTTTCTTTAATTATGAATATTTCTCTAGAAAATTATTTTTGTGCTCCAAGATACCAGCTTAAAAGTTCAAAGGCAATAAATTAAAACAGATTTTTTTTAGTGTTCCGTACCAAAACTGGCAAATCACACGACGAATTAAAATCAGCTTATTCTAAATTATAATTAAATTTTAAATATGAAATTCTAGAAACTTTTATTTGTAACTTTTTAGAGCTTTATTGTCGTAGGTTTTTAAAACCCTTTTATTTGAATTTTTTAGTATTTTCTATGATTCTTTATCTTAAATTAAAAGTGTCATGAAAGTATTAATTTTTACAAGATTCCGTTACGACTGTTTTACAAAAATAGTCATGCAGAGGCAAAAAAATTTGCTACCAATAATTTTTATATTCTATTTTTACACAACAAACACAAAATTCACATCTCCGTTTGTTGTTGTGGTACTCTGGTTCGCCAATGAACACTATCGGAGCACCCAATGTTTCCAATGTGTGAATTGCCCAAAAAAACAAAAAAAAAAAATAAGAAAACAGAAGTTTCAAACAAATTTTATTTAACAATTGGAAATATGAAATGACAATTTTGAATGTAATAGATAAATATTTTTCCAAGTCCAAGTTCAATTTCAATTCTAGGTTCCAAATTTTCTTCTAATTCTAATTCTGATTCCACGTCCAAGTCCAGTTTCGATTCCTGTTTCACTCTTGATAGATACCACGATCGTTATTCACCACTGTTAATTTTTAATTCCTATTAATGGCCTCGCGAGTCCTGCTTTTATGCTGCTGTTGGAGCTGACGTAAGTTGTTTTTCTAGTTACGTATTTTGTTGTCTTCGCAGTTGTTTTTGATGTGGTAGAACTTCTCGATTCTTCTAGAACATTCCACCATTACATAAAGAAGCGGTCCCCCTTCTAAACCGCTACGCCACTTGCTAGGCAAATATACTAGCGTTTGATGGTGACGGCTTCCGTGCGTGCAGCTGAACTTCTATCGGGGTACAGTTAAGCTCCATTAAGCCGTACGCCATGTTAAGTACCGTAGGATCCCAACAGGTTTTAACAAAACTTTTAGTCCTGATTTACATTAACACTCCGCTCTCGGTACGATATCACTCCGCTCCAGGTTAGATAAAATATTCTTACACAATAAACAATAAGTGTATTCACATCATCGCTCTGATATCGGTCCGATATCAGTCACGGTTCGCTCTTGCTCCAATGCCACTCCAATATCAATACCACTCATGTAATATTTTATCGGAGCGATATCAGACTTGCTATGGCTTGTACCTATAGTGTAAACAGTTTTTTGATTCCACTCCACTCCGCTTACATTCAGTTGTTATGAAAAGATATTTGTATCGAACTGTGACCGAACTGCGAGCGTACCCAGAGCGGCATTATAATGTCAATAAAGAACGAATAAGTACCAGCATGATATCAGCACTGTAATGTGAACACAACAAGATTATATCGAATCGGGAGCTTAGTGATATCGTACCGAGAGCGGAGCGTTAATGTAAATCGGGCCTTAATTCTTATGTCGTCTCGATATTCGCAAATTTAAAATTTATCATACTTTCCTTTTTGATTATACTTTCAGTTTTTTCCGGCAATTCCTGGCCTTCCATGTAAACTAAATTTTAATTTAAAAATAATTGACTTTTTTCCTTTTAAAGAGAATTAAGTATTTTTTTTTAAAAATCTTAAACAAACAAAAAGAAAAAATTGTCAAAAAGAATAAAGTCGGGTTTTTTCTCCTCAATTATTATAATATAATTACGTAAACATTTCAATTATAATAAAACTTAATAAATATAACTTCTGTGTAAACTCCGACAAAAATACAGTAAAAGCTCCTTAATCTTGACAAGCATGTCCAGGACCATTCTCTAGTCTTAACATTCCCACTATTTACTACTCCTATGCACACTGAATACGCAACATACGCAATTTAAATCTAAAATAGAGATAGGTAGAGAAGGATAACAAATATACGCTATACGCGTCATTAATTACGAATTTAATTGGTTACGGAAGAATCATGGTGGGAGAAAATATTGTCAAGAGTAGGGAAATTATTCAGTCAAGATTAGAGAGACAGTAAGTTTAATGAGCGCAAGTTTACGGGGCTTCTACTGTACCTATATGATTAAAATAAATAGGTGTGTAGGTACTAACTTTAGGTGTAGTGAGAAAAAAAATTATTTGCAGTTATAATTAAAAGCAAATACCTACATAAGAACAGACAAAAAAGAAGCCTTTTCATATATAGACAGAAAATTATAAAGGCAGAGTCATCAGCAAGCGAGGCAGCTATCGCAATTAATATTTATACAGTAAAGAGTAAAATATCTTCTCTACATAACAGGCACACGGCGGTGTACAAAATCTGAACACACACGTATAATTTAATTCCAAAAAGTAAACAAAAATTGTTTTATTGTTTTAGAAAACATTTTCTAAACCCTATAGCTAGTTCAAATCGAGTTTTATTATTTGGAAATCCATGATTTATGTTAAATTTTCGTGGCTTCCAACTCTCCATCATATCAATTTTGGACTTTTATTAAAAGTCTGATATAGTGGAACGGTAGCATTACCTAACGATAGTATTATTAAAACAATTTGACTGTAGAGAAGTTAAATTTAATCGGACAAAACTTTGTATAAAAATGTAGGCAATACTTTGAAATTCAATGTTAAAACCTCAAAATTGTAAAATAATATTATTTTTGCAATTCCGGAACTAAAAGACATGATTTAGTCCCTCATAATAGGAAGTAAAGTGTCATGTTTAGTCCCAAGGGACTAAAAGATTCACTTTTAGTCCAAAGGGACTCAAAAATTATTTTGCTCCCGCTTTTAAACCAATCAGCACGTATAATTTACAGAAAAACTTAAATTAAATAGCGTTGTTAGGTAATTGAAAATAGTAGACAAATTCAAACTTCTAGACAAAGACAAACAGTTATGTATATTGTATTGTACAATTCGATTGATTTATCCAAAGTATATTAGATGGAATTTTATTATATACAATTTGAATGACATTTAAGTAATTTTTTTAATTTTTATAATTTTAAATTATTTGAAATTCCAAAAAAAAGGACTGAAGTGCCTCTTTTTTATTCCTCGTGTGATTTGTAGCCTCGGGCCTTTACAGGCCCTCTGGAAATAAACTTCACACTCAGGATTAAAACTCACACTTTAGTCCCTTGGTGTATAACATACTATTTTTCAACTCCGGGACTAAAATACATGTCATAGAGTGACATCTAGTAATACATAGAATGTCAAAGTAGGAAACACAGAATGGTTTAAATATTCGATGAAATAAACGATGAGAATACTGTATTTTTCACAAATATTGTTTCGCCATCTATGTATTTTGTAAAAAAACGACAGTGGTTATTTTATTTTATTTCAATTCTAAAACTAATTTGTCAAAATCGCGACAATTTTTAAAATTTATACATATCAAAGTGAACTATATGTAGTTGACTATACGTGAAAAGATGGCAGAAGATGTATGTGATGTATCTCATGTACGTTACATACGTGTTCTTTTTTAGGTGTCCGTGCTGATTTATTAAAGGTGTTAATATATTCTGTCCGTTTTTTTTATAGATGCCAACAAATTATAAAACAAAAATATTAATAAATCGCAATTTTTGGATTATATTTTCTTAAAAACGTATTCATTGGATTAAAAAAACTTGGTTTCATGCTAATTAAGAAAAAAAATGGGTGTTTAATTTATTTATTAGTTTTTATAAACCACTTTAATGACACACCTAAAAATAGTGTTCCGTAATGGGGGCTTTTACGTTAATTTTAAATTGTCCGGAATTGCAAAAAAAAATATATACGTCACAGGACCAAAGTGTTTTTTTATCTCTCGTGTAAATTCTTATCCTCCGGCCTTTACAGGCCCTCTGGCAACAAACTTCACACTCGGGATTAAAAATCACATTTTAGTCCCTTGGTATAACACACTATTAAATTTATATTAAACTTAACATATCTAAATTTATATTAAACTTAACAATACTTGTATCCTTCTTATGAAGTATTTATTTAAGAAAATAATCTGAATCACTAACTGATAGGCTGTTTTGACAACCAATACATTTGTAAATTTAAAAACTACGCAATTTTTATTGCTTATTAAATTTTTTAACCGGTGTTAACCAGATTTTTGTTAGCCCCAGTCAAATTTTAGGTCACGAAATGCAACTGGTAGATATATACGTCACAAATAGCTGACATCGCTTACTGTGGAAATTTTACTACAACCTATGCTCATAGGGAATAGGCACAAACCACTTTTTTACATATTTTCACCAACAACACACGTACAAAAATACAAAAACTTTTACTAATAACATTCTATAAAACTGAATCAGTAGTGTCCGCTCTTCCGTCAACGGTACTGTATTATCCTCACTTTTATAATACAGAATTATATAGGTACTTACGATACACAACACTGTGATAGTACTACATGCTGTACTATAGTAAGTACATTATATACATATACAGCCTTGGCCAAAAGTGTTAAGCACTCCCATAAAACACGCGTAACTCATTAATTAATTTAAAAATGACTTATCTGCTTAACAGCAGAATGAAAGGCAATACTAAAAGTCAATTTTAAACAAAAGATAATAGTATTTTACAATATAAGTTCGGTAAGTTGCTTTTACTGATCGAGAAAATGTTGCGAAAACGAGCCCCGCGGGGTCGAGTTTTTGTAATTTTCGAGATCAGTAAAGGCAATTAACGCATCGTGTATTGTGTAATATTTTTTGCACGATCGATTTAAAATAATTAAAGAATAAAAATATAGTAAATAAAAAATAAAATTCAGATAATATAGGTGAAATTTATATTTCTATATTATGACATAGAATGCCATGAATAAATATTATAAATTTTTATATTAACAACTATACGAATCTTTGTAGTGACAATTGACAACTATATTTGTAAATAAAAAATTAAGTGTCAATATTTAATTGGTGTAAATATTTTTTTGAATTTTCTATTAAAAAAAATGGGAAAAAATTGTTAAACTATAATATTAGTGAGAATAATGAAATTGACGAAGAATTTTAATTTTGGCTGCAAATTTATTCTCGTAAAATGAAGGGAAGATTATGAAAACCACAGAAAATTTTAATGATAGAACGACCTTTTGAAATGTCAATAAAATAAGAAGATTAATGCCAATAATAATAATAATAATAATGTGCAAACTAGTGAAAATTTTCATATTAATCGATTTATTTTCCTAATTGTTCAAATTGTACTTTTAATTTCAATATAAATAAATAATTACAATCATTTTTGAGCTAATTTCACTTACCACACTCCTATTAACTTACCACGCATCTATTTCACTTACCGCACTGTTATTTTTTGGTTTCCATGGATATAAGCAAACGTTCGGGAAATGTAACTTACCAGCATTGTTAACAGCATCAGTAAATGCATGAAAATACACGATCGTGCAAAAAAGATTTTAAGGTACTATAAAACACCTGGTCCACAAAACGTGAAATATGAAGTTTTTTTGAAAAATAATGTAATTTATTTGTTAGTCTTTTATTAACTTTCGGAATAACAAGAAGCTACTGGGTGTTGTTGATTTGTGTAGTAGAGACAGTTTGTAATACGAAATGCCGAAACAATGAGAACTTAACACAGAAATACCGGTAAAAATCCAGATGTAATATGTAGAAGGGAAGATTCAAGTAAAGATTGCTAAATTAGTAAAAGTTTGACGAGATGCAGTGCAATCTACCATTGAAAGGTTCGCGGAGACTGGCTCTCACACAAATAAAATGAGAACGGGCAGAAAAAGCATTACTACTGACCGCCACGTTAGAAAACTTATCCGTGACTCACTTAAGGACCGGAAGAAAACTTCTTCTGAGCTCACTGCAGTTTTATCGGAGGAGATTGGGAAACTAATTAGTTTCCGAACTGTAAAAGGAAGACTCACAGAAGCAGACTTAAAAAGCCGCAAAGCCAGGAAGAAGCCTTGGCTCTCCGACAATAACAAGAAGAATCGTGTAGAATGGGCGCTAAGACACCAGCATTCTTCTGAAGATGGTCCAATGTGGTATAATTTGATGAATCTAATTTTGAGGTGAGTTAAATTTGACTGAGTCTCTACTACACAAATAAACAACACTCAGCAGCTTCTTATTATCCCAAAAGTTAGTAAAAGACTAACAAATAAATTACATTATTTCTCAAAAAACTTCATATTTCACGTTTTGTGGAGCAGGTGTTTTATGATACCGTAAAATCCTTTATCTATTGTTTAAAATTAACTTTTAGTATTGCCTTTCATTCTATTATTAAGCAGATAAGTCATTTTTAAACTAATTTATAAATTACACGTGTTTTATGGGGGTGCTTAACACTTTTGGCCAAGGCTGTATATAGTACTTAGTAGGCTCTAGAGTAGTGTATGAAATAATAACTGCATTTCATATCTAAACTTGCAGTACCTCAACTCAATTATCGTAAAATGTATGTACTTCTTTGTGCTCGAACTCGACGTAACTAACGTAGCTACATATTATAGGTAGGTACCACGCAGCCATTCTAGTCAATATGAAAAAGCATAATATCATTATATACGTGTACATATAGTTTTACATTATAGAATTTGGTACATGTAAAACACGTAGGTATTGCATAAGGGAAACGGAAGGATAAAAAAGGGACATTTAATAAGAGGATAATAACTTGCAGATTAATAAAGAGTGACCCAAAATTCCGCCCATTTAGACGACCTATTGAAAATTCTCACAAAGTACTTTTTATTTAGAGAATATGACGAGCCACAACCTGTCGCTTGATCAACCCACGCTATATTAAATATAGACACATTTGTGTCTAAGTATGTGTAAGGTGCTGGAGGTGTGACCATTTAAGGGGAATCTAACTTTTATTGGGGTTGATTGCCCGGACGTCTACGGTAGGTTATCGCAGTATCTCCCTCATACATCCCTTTCTCACCATAAGTAGACGTGGAGATTATTTGAACAATTGCTGAGTATAATATATTTTCACCCAAAATACACGGAGAGAAAAATCCTATAATTTTTGTAGAGAAAATTTCAGAAAAATTACTATGCTCCCCTATAATCCGTGCGCGATCGACGACCAAAATAAAAAATATGTGCTAGCATGGTAAAATTTAATGTGGTGCTAACACAACTTTTATCACACTCTTATGCATGTATATTATAGTTTAATTCTTGTTGTCGTACTCTTTCATTTGCGCATCTGACTCGCGACCTTATATTGGTTGCACTGTACCTGTAAAAACATGTATACAAAAATGATTGCCAACAATATATTGTAATACATATACTAAAGATAGGTAAATAACAAAAAGATGAATTAAACGATGACATCATCCTAAGAGAGTGTAAAAGCAACTGACTACTAGCTGCATCAAGGTGCTTGGTGGGAGCTGTCTGACAAAGTTTCTCCCACAGTCCACACCTATGGTTCGCATGTAACCCATGTAACTCGCTGATTTAGGTACATTTCATTACAGCGTTCCCAACAAAACCAACCTTCTTTCTGTTTTTTTTTCTTTCTATTATTAGCATGTTAGCATGGTAATTTTTTTTAATAAACACAATTAAAAATTATTTTTTTGTCGGTAATGGAACTTTTTACTGTGCTGTTTTACAAATTTTACGGAGATAATATTACGAAAAGAACATGCCATACTTTAAATTTTTTATGATTAATTATAATCTTTATATTTTTACCTTACAGAATTTAATATGTTCGCCTTTTACACGTCGATTGTAGTGCTGAGCACAGTAATTTTTTAGGAATTTTCTCTCCGTGTACAACAATTTTTGTGGAACAACTTTTTCATAGGAATTAACCATCACGATATCTGTGGTGCATTATAAATGAGAGTTTTCTGTCTACTATAGTTACAACCCTCCTTTCAGCCCCTTCAGTCTAACATTTCTCGGATTTAGTATATATTTATTGGGTAGGTTAAGTAACAGATTTGACTAGTTATATCTCCGAAACGAAAAATGTGCTGCACTCAAAACTTTGTGAAGATTAATGTCCCCAACATTTATGTTTTATTTCACTATATTCGGGGTGAATAAAAATATTAATTTAATCTTAAGAATGCTCTTAGAATATAAAATGTTTATTAATTTTTGTTATTATTAAGGAAAACCGAATTGTACATAATATACGTTTAAAAATATTACAAAAAAGAATGACATCAAGAATACTGTAGATAAATTAAACAACGTTAACAATATAAAATATTAATCACTAGCCACTAGCGTTTGTTTCACTATACAACCATTACAGATTTCATTACAGCCAAAGACATTACGGGTTTCATTACACTTTCATATTACAGATTTCTGTACACTTTCACGGAGAAGTACCTTTGCTATAGAAATTTTCATTTCAAAAATTAAAATAAGTTTATAAACGTTCAAATGCCTTACATAAAATATTTTTTATTACTCATGCAGGAGAAGTACTAGCTTGGCGCACTCATTTCTGTACGCAAAATAGCTGTTGGCCCACTGTACTCTTCCCACAAATTTTTTGCGTACGGAAAGTAACTTTCCACACACAAATTGACAATAAAACACGCAAAATTTAATCAAAACACGCAAAGCCGCCTCTTTATTTTTCATTTAATAAATATTTCATAATTATTTCTATAGAAACCACCAACAAAGTAATTTAAACAATAACTAATTTAGAAAAAAAAAGACGAACACTTAAAAATATTATTTTAAAAAATATTATAAATGTCAAAAATAGTAATAATAATAGAAAAAAGTATGTCAAATTCGTAATAAAAAATAGTAGCTGCAACTCGTGCGGGATGCACTCGTGCACTCAAGCGAATGAGCGCACTCACTACGTTCGTACTCACTCAACTTCGCTTTCGTGGGCCATCGATAATTTACCGCACTTATTGCACAATATACTATTACCTTCGACTACCATGAAATTGCTTGTTTATTTTACAAAATACTATCTAGTTAAGTTATGTTTTTACATACAGCTGTACAAAAAATGGCTCTTTGCCCGCATTGATATGTAAAATACCAGAGATTACTACACTTTTACTAATTGTTATACTGTATATTATAATAGAATCTGTACAAAAATTTTACCTAGCAATTTACTGAATGTTTACATTTGTTTTTAATTTTCAAATTCTACATAATTTTAATGTATTGTATTTGTATCAAATTTTTATCATTTATTGTGAATTTCATGCTAGTCGTAGATAAAGTATAGTACGTAACTCTGATGTAAGGTATATTACACACTCGCCGCTGTGCGGGTCTTGCCTAACTTTTAGGCTCGTGTGTAATTTGCAACTTACAATCTCAGTCACGTAATATACTACAACAGCTTAAGAGATAGTTAATATAGAAATAAATATATTTGTAAGAACGGTCTTGAATTAAATTCTTTTCCTTCCCATCAAAATTTTTGTCATTTTACCCCACATATATGGGCATATTAATGTGTAGTGCATACAAGAGTACAGAATTAAAGATACTTTAATTTAATAAAATAGTATAAATTTATGAATACCACACGAGTAAAGTAGACAGACACATACCAACATGCCGAATGCATACCGACGTCTACGAGCTTTTATGTGCTTTGATAAAAATTTGTTTTTTGCTGTTAATTATATTTTTTGTTTGCAGTCCTCTTTTTAGTATACGTATACGAGATAAAGAGATCTGTTGTGCCAACATTTAATATAAATATAAATTAAATATTTTTAAAAAAATAGTTCTTTTTAACATAAAAATGTAATAATCATATCATATACAACAGCAGTATCACTCGAAAACTATGTGCAATTATAGTTATGAATGAATATAATGAGTTTCACAGCAATTATTTTTTCTCCTTTAAATGTAAAAAAAAGCAAAAAAAGTCAAAAACGAAAACATCCTTTGACCAGTGCAGTCATGCTTCAAGTGTACCAACAGATATAATGAAGGCATACCACACGAGAAAGAATGTAAGCCAGCTCAAGGAACGCTTTTTAGATATAAATAGCAAAATAATACAGCTAACGCTCCTTTCACATTGTACGGTTTTCGCCGTACGGTAAAAAACTGTACGTCTTTTTGCCGTGATATTGTTGCTTTCATATTGCGGGGTTTTTTGCCGTTGTAAACTGAATATCTTCATTTGATTTGCAACATTACGCAAGTAACAAGTGTGATTAAAGTTAATTTTATAACTCAGAGGAAATAGAAAGTAGGATTATTTATTATCACACTCTTTGAAGACCTGAAAAATGACGAAAATAAGTTGTCAACTATTTTCGGATGTTTACAGACTCCTTTGATTAATTTCTTGGCGAAATTAACATCAAAACACACAATTTCGAAATTACATATAATCTATTAAAATACTGCTTATCACATTCAACATTAGTTTCATCCATTTCACAAATAAAATTAATAATTAACATGAAATTCAACAAAAAAAAGTTAATTCAGTACGTTGAAAAACCGTCTAATGCGAAAGCATCCATTTAATTACATACACTACTGAGCTAAAAACGCCGTACGTGACCGTGTAATGTGAAAGGTCCAATTCTTTTCTTCACTCCACTAACAAAATGGGACCGTACGGTTTTTGCCGTACGGCGTACAATGTGAAAGGAGCGTAACAGTATAATATGTGTACCTAGTCATCAATTTACCTGATTCATTATTTTAGATATCGCAAGTTCTTCAAGTTTTATGGTACTTCATTTATTAATACATGGAGTATACCAATGAAAATTGCATATTTTGATTGAAGTGTACCATTTCTTGTAATCATAGTGATGCCAAAAGATAGCACTTCAGATAGGAAGCCACTAAGAAAACCAAAATGGTTACCATTAGAGATAGCCACCATTAGCCGCCACACTTGCGCTTTAATTTTTGTTGTATCTCAGGTCTAATGCTTGGAATATCAGTGTCTTTTTATAATACCGGTGTTTATTCGGTATTAAAATTTAAAATACCGGAATTCCAGTATTTCGGTATATTTTGGTATTGAATGAAAATAGTATAGATAAAAATAAAAATATTAAAAAAGCACTCTTAATGAAAATCGTTTTTCTATAAGTAGGTAATATTTTTTACTGAAAATGATTGATAACAGTAATAAATAGCAAATTCCATCATTTTTAGATTTTAAAAATCTAACTAAAACTAAATACAAAATATAAAATAGTAGAACAAAGTAAACGGAATAACAACAAAAAAATAGTTAAATATAAATTTTCTTCCATTCTACTGCGCATTTAATTTAAAGAGACATACACACGAACTGCAACAGCGAAAAATCACAGCTTAAATAGTCCAAAGATGTGGTGGCAATTCTAAAATAATTTTAAAAAAATACATGGACATCAGTTTTTAAATTTCATCCTTTTATTTACACAGACCAAGAAATTTTTTAAATACCATTAGAATTAACAATATTATTTAACAATAGTAAAATATTTTACCGAAACATAGGTAATTTGGTATTTTTTCGACAGAAAAATACTTAAAAATATGTATTCCAGAATTTTAAAAACTATATGTATAAAAACAAATGAATGAATATAAGGTATTTGGTCATTTGGACATCTGGAAAATATTAAACAAAATTGAAGATACATATTGTAATGATTTATGATCCATGCTTATACTGCTATATACAAAATACTCTATAACCATTCAAAACAAATAGTAAATCTGGAAGTGAGGGTAGATTCCTCCGAAGGAATGATCCAGAACTGTCGGAATTGCTGTGTTCTTCGCGTTCCAAACCCTATTGCCCTACTAAAGGATTCTAGGGTATACTCGAACGCTCATGGAGAAAAAAAAGACATAAGGATCTTTCGACGGTGTTTCTAGGCCTTTTTGCTTTACTCTGACCAACACTCATATACAAACACATAATGTGAATGAGGGCCCGACTTATATACGATTCCGCTGTCGGGTACCGGAATAGAAACCGGTTTCTCTTTCGCCCAATGGATATAATTATTTATAAATTATAATTAATTATTAAAACACGTCAACACTAACATCGGTTTTAATTTAATCACCTTCTTTAATTTTTTAATTTATTTTAGCTTCCTTGATCTGTAATGTTTTTAGACTAGGAAATAAGTAACTCGAGAAAATACAAACTTGATCCATACTTTTAGCACCTGTATAGTGCCTTAAAATTCACGTCTTGAAATACATGTGTGCAACCAAGGGGTGAAACTAGTAAGTCTACCAAACTGTACCCGTTGTAACGAGTGAGTGACGTAACACAGCACACACACGACCAAAACACATGATGTATGGACACGAATATATCAATGTGTTAGTATGACATGTTGATGATGATGTATGCAGTTCGCATACATATAGTACATACTATGATGGCCACCGTATGTTACCACTAGTCAATTAAAAATAAATTTATTTATTTTAAGAAAGATATCCCTTTATTTTGAGAAATTTTTTATTCAATAGAACTTTAACACTTAAATACGGATACACTTCATATCTTTTTTCTGTTTAAATTTCTGTTTAAATGATATTTATAATAATGAACACCACGACAGTCAGTAACAGACTAAATCAGTAGTGGTATAAATTGCTACTTATTGCAACTTTCGGATTACATTTTCTTATATGTAGGCTTGATCTGTCTCATCTGTGTGTGTAACAATGTAACATATGACACTGAGTGAATATGAAAACTCGGATGAGATTACTAAAGTATTAAAGATTGTATGGATCGTTTTCAAACAAAGTTCTGGGCAATTTTCTTTTCTATACGTTATACTAAAAGGAGTAAATATTATATGTATATAGGAAAACGGAGTAACCTTTTATCTTTTGTATATAATATTTTCAATAAACTTTTTCAAATAAAATCTTTATTTCCATATAGATTGGTTTTATATACTTTCTTTCGATAATGTTAATAAAGATGCCTCATGTTTAAAACAAACTAACGGTATAATAAAATGATATTTACACAAAATTATTGAACATCATCCCGTGAAAGTAATGAATAAGTAAAGATATAACAGTCAAAATTTACAAAACTGACGTAATAATTATTATTAAAACTATAGAAAATTTTGAAATAAATTCGTAAGATACAGCACAAAAAAAAAAAAAAAATTGAAACTATGCTAAAATTAGTCATAAAATCAGTGTTCTGATTGATGTTTCTAAATTGAATTACAACGTTCAGAATTTCAGGTCGCAACCAGGGGCCCGTTTCCCGAAATCATTCGCAAATAAAACGTATACGCAATTCTCAATTTACGAACGCTTTTTCAAAAAAGTAGTTTCTGGAAAAAAAACGTATACGTTTAATAAAACGTATTCGCAATTTATTGTTCGCATAGAAACGGATGGTTGAAACCGTTCGAATTCTATTTTTTCTAATATATGAATAATTTCATATTTTCATTTTTCTACAAATGAAAGAAAAAAAATATAATGAATATTATAACCAAAGCGGTTATTATAAGGGGAAAATTTTGGAAATCAAATTAATGAAAGTCCGAGGATATTTATTTAATCACAGAAATAATGCATTTGATTTGTCAAATAGAAAATTCAAAAAGAAAAAAAACTTTTATGTAAGAATTTGGCTCCATGACTAAAAGGGATATGATACCTTTGAGGAGTCCCAATTGTAATAATTACCTTTTGCTTCAAAATAAGGTCTTAGTGATGCTTCTCCGACGCCTATTTTTCACTTATTTCTGCCAATAAAAATGGTATGCACCATTAAAAAAATATGGAACCGACATCAGGAATTTCAATTAAGGTTTCACTGGGGCTCCGTATTCATTTTCTTCTTTACTCTTAATTAGGATTTTGCTTCGAGTTAGAGTACATGCAAACATGATATGATTGGGATTTTTTTAGCTCCCAATAGACAAAAAATTAGATACGAAGACGAATGTCATAGAAAAACCGTTATTTTGTCTACGCTTATTTTAACGCAGTTACTTTGTTACGAAGTAGAAGAATTTTGAAGCATTAATGTAGAAAAGTTGGTTGAAAATTTGCTATTTTTTGGTAAGGATAATTCTTTGCTCGTGGTTTATATTTCCACTTTTATTTCGCCCACATTTCTATTATTTATTTATTTATCTATTTATTTATAAGTAATTATAATACGTTGTCTCGTTTTCCAAGGGTAACAGAATATTTAGATATAAAACAATATGTAATTACTTGTTATACATAGTTATCTTAATTTAAAATTTAGCAAACATAATTATTATTACCAAGGAAATAATCTTTTTTTTATTGTTTAAAAAAGGATAAAAGTTTACATTTGCGGTGTTGTCATATAAAATTTTTATGAAAAATAAAAGCATACTTTTTGTATAACGAATGCTCTTATGAGATGTTCAAGAAACTACTTGCGAACGTTTAGAAAAACGTATACGCATCTACAGTATTCGCAACTTTCGTATACGTAACTATGCGAACGATTTCAAGAAACGGGCCCCAGCTCCTCAAACTAATGTCATCTAACCTTGACTGGATGAACAGAGTGATACCAAAATTATATGGCATCATAAAATCAGAACTATAATGTGATTAATCTAAAAATTGAGTTTCCATATCTTAAAAAGATTCTTCATTTGACTGAGCGGAAAGATTTCGATATTAATTTGGCAGATAGGAAGCATCAGCGAATAAAAAGCTTTGTAACATTTAAATCAGGAGTTCAAAGTCCGATCCGCGAGCCAAATGCGGTTCGTAAACTACAAAAATATGGCCTGCGATGCTAGATCGTGTACAGTCTCGAATTTTGTTAAGATTATTTAGCAAGAATTTCTTTAGAAAATTATGGTTCTACCCGTCTATAAATCACGTTCTCAGGTCAAAAAAATCAAATTCGTTCAGGAAATGTGATTTTTCTACTGTTTTTGAAATTCTGATTTTATGAAATCAAAAGAAATTAATCCGACCAAACCATGTCAATAAGTTTCGGTATCGAAAATCTATGAGTGGCTTCAAATTTAATGTTTCAGCAACAAAAATACAGTTTTCAGGGGTTTTAAAAATTTTTTATTACTCATGCGGGAGAAGTACTAATTTGGCGTACACATTTCGGTACGCAAAATAGCTGTTTGCCCACTGTACTTTTCCCGCATACTTTTTTGCGTGTGGAAAGTAACTTTCTACACGCAAATTGACAATAAAACATGCAAAATTTAATCAAAACACGCAAAGCCGCCTCTTAATTTTTCATTTAATAAATATTTCATAATTATTTCAATAGAAACCACCAACAAGGTAATTTAAACCATAATTAATTCAGGAAAACAAGACGAGTACTTAAAAATATTATTTTAAAAAGTAATAAAAATGTCAAAAATAGTGACAATAACAGAAAAAAGTATATGAAATTCCTAATAAAAAATAGTATGTGCAACTCGTGCGGGATTGTCGATTGCCCCACTCGAGCGAATGAGCGCACTCACTACGTTCGTGAGTGCGTGCAAATCATCATATCAACTTCGCTTTCGTGGAAAATCGACAATTTCCCGCAGTTATTGCACAATATACTATTGTATACCTACGTTGTATGTCGTCAAAATTAATTTTTCTTTGCTAAATTAATATCTAAAAGAATGATATGAATCAAATCTGTTGCTGATATTTGGATAATCTGAGTGTCAAATATTAATTTATTCTGTAAAAGTGACCAAACTCGTTCAGAAACTATGATTTATTTTCCTGTTGTGACTTTTTTGTTAGGTTGTATCCCTATTATTAAATTGTAAATTACAATATCGAGTAAAAAAAAACCTCTGTAATCTGTATTGTAGTAATGTACATACCTGAAATAATTAAAATATCAGTCCTCAATGTGTCCGGGGCTACTATCTCATGATTATCCTACCATGCTCTTTAGTAATTTCACCTTTAACTGGGATTTGGTTGAGCTTCTTACCACGAAAAAGTCCTTTGTATCGAACCGTAAATTCACTAGTCCTAAAGTTATATTTTATGTTTATAATGGTAGCAACACTGGGAACGAAAATTATAAATTTAAGACAAATGAATGCAACTTTCAATTTCTTCAAAAAAAAAAAAATAAAAAAAATAAAAAAAAAAAAATAAAAAATAAATAAATAAAAAAAATAAAAAAAACAACTAATTGCCTTGCTCTCACACAACGGTTCCTAATATATACATTCCAATTTCTAGTTAATCACAAGTGGGACATTAAAACCCTACAATTTCGCATATTTCGAATTCACATAATTATAAGATATCTTTAAGCTTTCATTTCAACTAACAATAAGTAACTGAAACAATAACTCTCATCGATAACAATATATTTCAAATATTTTAGCCACATCTAAATAAATATGGCAGTATCAAAGAAAGAAGTGAATGTATTAGGAAATCCTTTTTTTGCCTAAAAGTATTGAAATCCCTTTTACAAATAAAACCATCAGCAGCATGCTACAATAAACACGATCAATCTTTAAAGATCAATCATCAATATTTGACTTATATAAAATGAAAAACGTGTTTTTACGTTATTTGTTTTATGAATATCAAAAATAAAGAAAAATAATTTTTTTAAAGGAAAAATTCATAAATAAATTTAATAAGAAGAAAAAATAAATCATCATATGAACTTTTTTGTACCATATGTGGTTGTTTTTGTTCTTATTTTTGTTTATTTAATTTTTTGTTATGAAAAAAAGAAATAGCTTCAGAAGAAAATGAAATATGATTTTTCAAATATGATTTTTGTTTTCGAGTAATATCTTGCTTATAAAGTAATAACCAAATAAGAAACTCGACATGTGAATTCAAATAAACAAAAAAAATTTGATACATATTAGGTGTGTGCAAAAGCCGTATTTATTTCGATGAGTTATGAAGAAATAGACATTTTATAAACGCGCGTATCCGTCTTTATTGTAATTTTGTGCTTACAAAAATTTTCTATGGTCACCATACTTTATAATTAACATATTTAAAAAGTGACTTTGTGAAAATCCAGAATTAGGAGCCAAAATTTAAATAAACCTTGAAGTAGAAAGTTCGTCATAAAAAGTACCTACACTGAGAAAAAAATACGGTAATTTTTATGGAAAATTCTAGTGAAAAATTACGGAGCTCTCTGGTAATGCGGGCATAAGTGACAGGCAAAGGAAAAAGTACGATGAGTATAGTAAAAATTACCCTATAGCTCCATAAAATTTGACTGCACAGTAAAAATTACACTGTGACACCGTAAAAATTTCGGCGCTGTACAGGAAAAATTCTACTCTTTTACCGTATTATTTATAAGGTTTTTTTTATTTATTAATAAATAATTGAATTAAAATAGTTTAAAAAGATATTGATAGAAGGGTAAGGATTAAGATCAAATTATTAATATTGAAAAAATATTCTGTGGTTTTTTATTATTTGTAGAAAAACATGTTTCAATAAACATCAATACATATAAAAATCTTTAATCAACGTAGTTTTTTAAAAATCTTAATTATTATATCTTAATTATTAGTTCTTTATCAATAATAAAATAATGCGATTTTCATGAAACACAAAAAACAATTCTTTGTTTTAAATGTAAAGTCCATTAAATAGTTTATTATTTAAAAAAAAATGACACTCCTGGTACACATCCACTCACTAACATGGCTCTACTGCTACTAAACTGGTAACGGTCGGACTGCTGGTGAGTTAGGTATTCAAAATGACCTTGGTGCAGCCTGTTTATCGTCAGTTATGTGTGATGCTTGTGTGAGAGACATGCTGAAAGACAGGTTTCAAGGAGAAAATAGAGATAACAAATAGCGTCTACCGTCTAGCTTATTAAAAATTACACTGTGACTCCGTAAAAATTCTTCAATGTCTAGTATAATTTTACAAAAATTGAAATTGAAATTGAAATTTTACTAGCCCATCGAATTTTACGGAGCTGTATAGGAAAAATTCTTAAGCTGTATAGGAAAAATTTTCAAATGAATCGTAAAAAATAATGTTTGAAAGGCATTTTTTATATTTTTGCTTGATAATTTCCTACCGACTGGTCACTTGAGCCTGGTTTCCGGCAGCTCCGTAATTTTTACTGTAATTTTTTCTTAGTGTAGAATCGGATATAATCAATAAAATAATAAAGTGAACCTTGTGTATTATTTTTGTAAATATTATTTGTTATCTAAAATTTTAATTAGATAACGGTTAAATTATCTATGTATAATTATCTATATATTTTAAGTAATCTGTTATCTACAACAATAGATAATAAAATATTTATATCTTATCAAACACTGGATATATTTATACAAACAAGGAAAGAGGTGGGGACACTGACAAATAATTCGACAATGCAACTTCAACTGCACTGGTAGCTTTGTTAAGCTTATAAAGTAGACAATGTATGACACCTACTGAAAAACACGTTGCTATAAGGCCCATAACTCTCTGGATATTACTCATAACATATATTACTATAGGCTGATGTTCCCGAATCGTCGATCCGCGAAAATACCTCACCAGTCCGTAGAAGGATGTGTGACTTATAATGATTATAATTTTTCTTTTTGCTTTAAAAAAAAAAAAAGAAAAGAAAATAGCGGGGTTAGCTTTACATAAAAAGAAGGTTTTTGACGATAAAATTTCCATGTTTTGGAACTGAGTTATAGAAAACGGCATTTCATATTACACAAAGTAATGTGGAAATGATTCCGAGCTGCAAGAATTCCATTGAAAATTAAATAATTGCTCTTAGATATCTCTCTAATGCTTGTGAAATTATCGACATTTATTGAATTACATGTTCGGTGAATAAGCAGTCGGAAAAATTATATTTCCTGTTAAATATAAATATAATTTAAAAATTACTAGAAGGATTGTCCAGAGAAATCTGGAAAAAGTCCTCTACGGGCGGTTTTCCATTCCCATTTGAAGCCTACTTTAACACTAAATCCAACTTTAAAACTGATTCTATTTTTTGGTACTGTTTTACAATCATATTTAAAGCCACGTTAGTGTAAAAGTCGACTTTAAACTAAAATAAGAATTATCTCGACTTTTACGGCTTAAAGTCGGCTTTAAAATATTTGTTATTGCTGATTATTATCATTGAATTTTGTTTATAAGCATAACTTTTCCATAAAATATTCGTACCTTAAATAAATAAAACAAAAATTTATTTGTTTGCTTATTAACAATAATATTTTTGATTATTTTTACGTCTTGGATTAATATAAAACATTCCTTTTGGGTTAAACTGGCTGAACGATTTCTGGGTTACCCGCGATTTCTTTTATGATTCATTGTATTTATGATAAATTTCTTTTAAAAAGAATTAATGTAGTTTTCAATTCCAATCATGTTCATATTTTCGTTTCTATAGTTATTTTTTTTTAAATGTAAGATTAGCTACGATCATTTATAGTTCGTATCCATGCAACACTTAAAAGTCCTTTAACAGAAGTAAGTAAACCTGATCATTGTAAAACAATGCTAAAAATAAAGTCCACTTTAAATTAAAAGTAACTTTAGTTAAAGAACCTTTAAAATTATGAATGTAAAACCGGCCGCTAGACATTATAAATAAGATGAAGTGTGAAAGAAAATTTTCATCACTAAATTTTTTTACGTAATTTCCTTGAAAAGGAATCTTGATGAGACATTTTGCATTAATCAAAGTATTGTTAGTTAATAATTATTTTAAACGGGTATTTTTGTGAATTCTTTAGAAAATGGGGTCTGGAAATTAAAGAAGAAAGAAGCACAGGTTCATTTTATTAAATTCGAATTCAGCACGTAGAAAGTAGATCGAACTTTCACACCTACCTAATATTTTGTTTTATTACCGTTCTGTTCTTTTTTTGTAGAGAAAGCTATAAAATTATATAATAAATTTAAATGGTTAAATAATTCTTATAAATAGTATTTTCTTGTCTAAAACAGAAGTATTAATTTACTGTTGTTGAATGAAATATTTGAACTCCTTGAACTTGACCTAAAAAAAGCGAAAAATGAAACCCACTTAATATTATACTGAAATCTCTGTAGCGAACAAAACTCAACATATAATGCAATACACCGCTATCTATCTGAACATTGTACATATATATCTATGTCGTTACATTACCCACCCAGTCACAAACATGATTCAATTTCGATATTAAATTGGTCACGTATTATTATCTCTCTGGTTACATCTCACCCCCGCTAACGTCCCCCGTCAACACCCGACATACAACCAGTATATCAGTGTACGATTGTAGCACAAACAGGAGGTGTTTACAAGATTAATTGTAAATGGACTGAGCACGTTCACAAATAGATACAGACATACCTATCTATTGCTGCAGTAGGTACCGTAGACGCGAGTGAATCGGGACAGGCGAGTAAATAGGGACAAAAAAAATGTTAAAACATGGGATCGTTGCTTTGTCACTTTTCACAGCAAAATCATAGAAAAACACGAGTCGACTTTCGGCTTTTACACCATCCTCAGGTAAAAAACATAACTAAAAATTGTTCTTTTTTCAAATAATTAATACTAGACAGTTTTAATATGGATTTTCACAAAATAAACCTGTCTAGTATTAATTATTTAAAAAAAATGTTATTCATTAACTTAGTTTAAAAATATTAGACGTAAATGCGAATATATATCTTACTTAAATTATAGTATAAACATTATTCTTTTGGGTAACAATAGTGATTAAGCTTGAAGTTGGGCAAAAAATATTAAAAAATCAGTTTAGATTGTCGTCTTCAAACAGTACTGTTTTTTGGTTCTTAAAACTTTATCTAAAAACTATTTATTTTGGTGCTTTTATCAGTAAATTGTTGTCTAATGAAATTTTAGTTATTTTGAAACATATCTGAGAAAAAGAGACTTTTTTTAAATTTTTTTAAGAGGAAATAATGAGGATTTGACACTTGACTTAGGGCTAAATTGAGGTTAATATTAGGGACGGAAAAAATGTGAATAGGAACAGTATTATAGGTTAATAAGAACATTTTATCAAGTATAAAGAGACGAATGTGGGGTGATTAGGGACGGATGAAGAATCTATTGAAACATAGAACAGAGCATTTTCAAGGTCATCAAGTCATTCGATATTTTTATAAAGACATTCAACATAACATTTCTATATTTTATAACCATTGAATTTTACGTTTATTTCTACAGGAATTCATAAAATATTTTTTCCTTTTTTGGATGTACAGATACAAAAAAATTCGAAACTATATTTGATTTTCAATTTTGGTTGGTTCTACGGATTGTTCCCATTCACCCCTTTATCGTCTCTTTTGACCCCTATTTATCATAGAGAGGAAATGATTTTTGTTATTCTTAAAAAACCACCGATATTTTAGGATACCGTGATCAAGTGACCATCCTCACGTAAAGTTTTAACATAGTAGAGATTAGGCCCTCATAAAATAAATACAAAAACACGGTGTGAAGTCTGAATTCGTGCCTATTCATCCCTGTCTACGGTATACGTTTGGTCGACTTCGTCTGCCACCACCACTGTGTACACCCTATTAAAGTGTTCGTGAAACAGATGTTCATAGAAACTATTAGGTGATATGAATCCGTAACGCCGTACACAATACAATAATATAATATGTATACGGCGGCAAATAATTTGCTCTTTTGTAAACATCAAAAAAATTGGTAATCATCACGTGAGAATAGCTGGTTCAATTTTTTTCTTGCTTTTTTTTAATGTTTTAAGAAAACGAGAAAATGTATTTGATGAGAACTACAGTCAGAGGCAGTTCGAACAAAAGTGGGGCCCGGTGCAAAATGAGCGCGCGGAGCCTTGAAACAAATTTCGTACAATAATACAGAGAGAAAGGATGACCTCCATGGAAGCCATTTGACAATTTTAAACAAATGGTAGTTTCTTATGGGATTACGGTTGTCCAAGAAAGTTACCGACATAATATGTTTTCGGCAAATACAAAATTCTTATATGCAAAACTTTAGTTGAAAGTATACCCTCTGAACAAAATGCAGGGCTGCTCTCGTTTTTTATATAATAAAATTACAACTATAATGAAAAAACGTATATTGAAAAGTGATTTTTATTTCACTTCGGTACAAACATTTTGGTAGAAAGTCACTATAATCCTACTACTTTTGATTCAGAATCGCTGTAACCTTACTACTTTCGATACAGAATCGCTGTAACCTTACTACTTTTGATACAGAATTGCTGTAACTTTACTACTTTTGATACAGAATCGTTGTAACCTTACTACTTTTGATACAGTATCGCTGTAACCTTACTACTTTTGATACAGACTCGCTGTAACCTTACTACTTTTGATACAGAATTGTTGTAACCTTACTACTTTTGATACAGTGTCGCTGTAACCTTACTACATTTGATACAGAATTGCTGTAACCTTACTACTTTTGATACAGACTCACTGTAACCTTACTACTTCTGATACAGACTCGCTGTAACCTTACTACTTTTGATACAGACTCGCTGTAACCTTACTACTTTTGATGTAAAACTGCTGTAACCTTGTTACTTTGTTATAGAAATTTGATAGATAAAATTACTGAAGAGGTAAATCGATGCTGACTAAAGCTAGTGTTCCACCTAACACCTAGATTTTATAAATATATAATTTTACGGGGGCGTGGCTTAAATTTTAGTGTAATCGTAGGTGTAATATATTTAAAATCTAGATTTTCTAAAATCTAGATATTATAAGAATTTTTCAAGTATAATTAACCCTCACCTACAAATCAAAATGGCGAAAACTAAAAAAATTCATGTGCAGAAGTGACAGATATGTAGCAAATGTAGATCTAGTTCTATTATTAATGAACACTATTGATGAAAAAATTTACTACATAACATTATTGATGAAAATTACTAACATTACTGATGAAAAAATAAATTTTAATATTAAATTTAGTACCATGTTAAATTGTACAACGACCATGAATATTTTTTAAAAACTGCCTTTTTATTTTTTCAAATAAATGTACTAGTAGTATGCAATAAATGTTGTTTTTTTGTAAACTGACATTTGGCGCCATTTTTTTTCCTTAGAATTAAATAGTCGTTTCTTCGATCGATTATAGTCGGCATACTCGGCTTATAAAATCTAGATTTTAATTGAAACACCTCATAAAAAATCATTTTACCATAAAATTATAATTTTAACAAAAGATTATAATTTTATAAAATCTAAATGTTAGGTGAAACACTAGCTTAACAGTTGGTCCGAAGTAATATTTTATTATCTTCAGTCTAAAACTCTAAAAGATAACAATAGTACTAGTTTACTCGAGTTGACATATTACGCCAGTCAAATTTTATAACTCAAATACTGTTTCACTCGAATCAAATTTTTGTGACAACGCTTAAAGGTAATTTTTCAAAAATATAAAAACCTAGTCTAAAGCTAAGCCCAAAAAAGCTAATGTATGCTCTTAAATCTAAAAAAACAAACTACCAAATCATTATTAATTTTATTAACACTGGTGGGGATATTATTTCTTTAAAAAAATTCAGTCCATATCAAGGATAATATGTCTAAAAATTAGTCGCTATCCAATTTAAGAAGAGTCGACTATATATACAAATAAATATACATCGAAAGTAAAGGTAGGAGATCGGTAAATTATTTAGCAAACACCTCTATTAAAACGATAAAATTTATTGTCTCATCATGTAAACTACAAAACAGTTAACCAACCTTTTTTGTGTGAAACTTTGGGGCATAAAATAATATAATGAATATGTTTTTTTGTTATCCCCTAGTGTAAACATTTATAATTACAGAACGTGTAGAATGTGGGTAGGTATCGCATTAAAGGAATTTTCATAATTAAATTAATGGGATCGTATATAATGTAATTGAATTAAAGTAACAAAAATAGTGTAACAAGTAACAGAATCTACATTATTATGTCTTATCCAAAAAAAAAGTATTCGATGTGTAAATAAAAAACTGTTAAGGTGAATCGAACAATACTGACAAATTTGTGACAAATGAATTACTAAGTCTATTCTTTTCTCTATAAATAAATATAATTTATGTGTACAAAAATAATTTAAATTTTATAATACATGTAACAGTATTAATATTTGATTATTGTTCAACCCCCTAATTTTAATAATTTTAAAAGTAATAAATTGCATTCTGGTAGTGACGTGTATGCACACATAATAACTAATGGGTACACAAATATATTATGGGTGTATTAGTATAAAATGACATTTGTATAGTTTTTTTTTTTCTATTTATTACAATAACTAAAAGTCCAATATTAAACAAAATAGTTTTTTAATGATTCAAAAACATAAAAGAAAACAATTTTCAGTTTTTTTTTTAAATCTTAAAGTTGTTTTTTAATGACACAGCTTACTTAAATACATACCACTGATTCACCTCTAATCATTCTTTGCCATTTACTCGTACGTTAAAAATTCTAACTTTTAAAATTTATTTCTTCTAAGCTACCCGTCAGAAATTATTCAAAATAGTGTCAGTGAATGCATCATATATTTCTCTATAATATACTAAAATTTCAAATTCTAAACTTGGAAAATTTCAAGTGATCGATTCACCTTAAGGAGAGAAAAACCTTTAAAAAAACGTTAATTACAGAAAATTTTTAACAAGAAAAAAATTGATCTCTGTTTTTCAGGTTTAATATTTAATATGACCTTAAACTCCAATAACAATATCTTTTTTTAATGTATATAGAAATGGCTTCGGTGAAATAAATGTCACTTCAACGAAAAGGTGTTTAAAATTTCGGCACGTAATAATCCAAATGAAATTACTTCGGCAAATAATGGTATATGTATTGTATATATACACATGCATATGCATATACATATGAGTGAACATACGAGTAAGCCACAACTGCTATTTCACGCTTTCAAGCGCGTTTTACGTTCAAAGACCAAAACATACAAAGGACTTTGAATATCTGAAAGTTTGGGAGAATATTCTTGATATCAAGATTAAAAATCAATCACGGGCAATTTTTTGTTCCTAGGCGATTTTATATTTTGAGATTGTCTTGTAAAAAGTTAATAAAAAATCTCAAAGAAATCATAGATATGATTTGAATGACACATAAGCAAAAAAAGGATGCACTGAATAACATTAGTAGCTAATAGGTAAGTGAACTGCCGTACACGAAAGAATGTTAGGGTAGAAGCGCTGGGAAGGACACTTTTAAATACTCTATTTTAAATATTGTTGTCACAAAAGAAAAGTTGGTATTTTGTATGACAATATTAACTAATATTTATATTTTAGTAGAAAGACTTCAGATGGAAGACTCGATAGTCATGCTATAAAAGCCCTTATTACGATTTCGTTAAGTGCGTTACTTACACTCGGACTATTTGCTTTATTAGATGTTGCAAAATTTCTAAACGTAAATGAGTAGAAACGCTAAGTTTGAAAAAAAATTCGTGAATTGCGTGTTGGAAGCGCATTTATTCCTTATTAGTTTAAGTTTTTCACAATTTTCGACATAAAATGTAATGAACCTTTGTAAATTTTTTACAGTTTATCTAAAAAATAGATAAATACATTTTACAAGTCTTGCAAGGAGATGCACCCAAAGTGAAATTCAGAATTTTGATGAAACTTCCCTGGTGTGTAGAATAGGCAAAAATAAGGGACTCGGATTTTTTTTTATCGGCCATCTTCCACGTTTTCGGAGTGAAACCAGCCCCTAAATCTGGGGGTTCAAATCGTATTTCTTAAGATATCTCGAAAACTATAAGAAATAGCGGAAAACTTTAAATCGACGAAATGTTACTCCTTGAAAGATCTATTCACCTGTATAGGTTAAACCAGGGCCATGTGCATAAGAGGGGCTGGAGGGGTGAAAATGGGGGTAAATTTTCTGGTACAGCCTGAGTGGTTCTAGTGGTAAGGAGGAAAATAATGGAGTAGATTATATTGCATTATTATTCATTGCAAATACGTTCTATATTTTTTTATTTTCATGTTGATTTTCATCATGAAAATGTAAATTTTTACTTTCCGATAACGATTCATATATTTTTCAGTACTAACTTATGTGGTAATTTATCCATGTGTACATTTGGTTACTCATATTCGATTTATTATACCTATTTCTGCCAAAGTTAGAGGTTTCTAGTGTGCTTGTGTTAATGAATGCTCGAGAAGAAGCAATAATTTCTGTCGCTCACTACTGTTCAGGTGTTTGTAATAAATGTTGCGATTTGGGGAATGGGGTTGGCACCTATAAAACATACAAAAAGAATAAGAAAAATAGTTTGAATGTTGAGAAACAAATAAATCGCGTTTATTTGGTTAAAAACGAATTTGTAAGAAGATAAAGGCAGTTGTTGAACGGAAGATTATTGCTTCTTCTTGAACATTCATTAACACTTGCAGACCAGAGAACTTTGGTAGAAATAGGTATAAAAAATATCGAATACGAGTAACCAAATATACGCATGGCTAAATTACCAATTAAGTAAATACTGAAGAATACATGAATCATTATCGGAAAATAAAAATTTACATTTTCATGGATGTAATAAACATAAAAATAGAAAAATATACAACGTATTTGCAATCAATAATAATGCAATATAATGTAAATTATTTTTTCTTTCTTATATGGCTTGAATACCACACAAAATTCGAAAAAACGCAAAAACACGTGTCCCCTAATTTTTGGTGCTTTTTATATTTATGATGGCAAAAAGTTGACACATTGAACCATTCAGGCTGTAGAAGAAAATTTACCCCCATTTTCACCCCTCCAGCCCCTCTTATGAATACGGCCCTGGTTTAACCTATACAGGTGAATAGGTCTTTCAAAGTGTAACATTTAATCAATTTAAAGTTTTCCTTTATCTCTTATAGCTTTCGAGATATCTTAAGAAATACGATTTGAACCCCCAACTTTAGGCGCTGGTTTCACCCCTTAAACGTAGAAGATGGTCGATAAAAAAAACACGGGTCCCTTATTTTTGCCTATTCTACACAGCAACGGTGTTTCATTAAAATCCCGAATTTCACTCTGGGTGCATCTCCTTGTTAGTTTAACTCGCATACAAGCCTTAGAAATGAAAATTGGTTAGAAGAACCTCGATTTCATTTTAGATTGGAATTGATCTATATGAAATTATTTCTCCATACACTATGGAAAAACGAAACACCACATTTTCCAGAATTTTCCTTGACGAAGTAGATTTGAATTTTTGAAGAATACTCTCTAATACCTACTAAAACATACCTTGTTGCAAATTTTGATTTACTAGGGTCATTAAGTATAAAATTTTCGAAAATTCGTTTGCCTATATCCCAGTAAGTTCTCAACATAACTTAGCCGAAAGGATTTTACTTGAGTGAAAGTGCTAGTACTTATGACTTTTTCAGATTTTTTGAGCCAACAATTTAAAAAGTATGGAGGACAGCGAAGCTACCCGCCATTTTAAAGCTCAGTATTTCGTAAACAGAACTTAAAAATGAAAAATGATACAAGGAATTTATCGTGGAAAGAAATTTTCATCTCCATTTTTCAATGGAGAAAATAATTAAAAAAGGAAATTTTTTTTGATACGTTGTAGCATACCCATGCATAATTTCATGCTCATAGACCAAAAGACGTAATAACTATGGGAAAGTGGCGGACGGACAGACGGATGGGCAGACGGATTTAACGAAACTAAAAAATTTCAAGTTGTTTCTTTGGAACCCTATAAAAAAAACAACCTCCTGGTTCTTTGCCTTTTATCCACTTTACAATAAGTTTCAATTTACTTTAATAAAATACTTCATAAAATCAATAATAAGCACAGATTTTTCAACTGACAGGAAAACCGTGATTCTAAAATTACCCTTCATATATACTACCGATACCAGTAATACACTCGACTTGAAACTAAAAACTCCACTTGCAGTTGTTACACATACATAACCAAGGCTTGTACAAGCAGATAACTTTTCATAATGGTTTGAGGAGTGTATAAAAGAGATTTGATTTAAATAGACGATACAAAAATACAAGTCACGCATACAGCATGCATGAATACGTATAATGCATGAACTCACGCACGCATGTACGCACATATACACCTGTGTGGCACACCCCCTCACCCTTGCTCGCCTTCCCGTGTCTGCAAAGACGTACACCCTTATAAATGTATTATAATTTTCTACAACGATAACGATTATTTTTGTTGACACTCACATGTAGAGAATAAAGAACAAAGACCGTTAGCAGGTGAATGCGAGTGACAAAGATGCGGCGAATAGGCTGGTAGGTATGGTAGAACAAATATCAGAAATGTGCTTTACTTTACGTTCTTATAACTGAACTCGCTCGCTCGCTGGTTATTACGTAAAATAAATTTTGTATTATCGTTCTCCTCTTATCGACGCTGTCTTTTATGAAATTGTTAAGAAGAACGAAAATATTACGGAGATAATATTGATATATAACGTCACGTAACGTAACATTCGGCTATGATGAAAGAAATTTATTAGATGTTATAAACAGTGACGTATATCAAGATGTTTAAGATGTGCACTGTCACTATATTGGTAGATGTGTTGATAATATTAAAAATGTCAAAACAGTAGGTAACATACTATAAAACAGACATGTGCAACTTAATCAAAAGATCGCGGACTGAACGGTTTATAGATGTGAAGAGAAACTCATATTTATATTTCAAGGATAACTCTCGAATGAAATATTTTATTTTTATAAGATTTTGGAAAACGTTAAAAACCATTTCTTGTCAAAAACCATGAATTTTTTCCCAAAATTTGTTACAGTTGAAAGGCTTCCCTAATTGTTTGTATCACCGAAAACAGCAGAAAAAATTAAATAAGATAGGTTTTTTAAATATTATTATAAATAAACTGGTTTTTAAGAAAAGTTAACTCTATATAGTTCGCACGTCTACACATTAAACTTACCCCGAGGCAACTTAACACGTTGACGCAATACTGTACCACGTCAACAGTTTCGTATAAAGCGTACACAAACATTACTCGCTCTCCGTCTAATTACCGTGAGTGATGGCACTTCACGATGTGGCAGCAAACCTGTTGTAGCTACGCACCTATGCGATGGCATCACACTTATATAAACGCTGATCACGATTGGTCGATACCTACAGTCTGTTGTTCAACGGCTGTGACACAGATGCTGTCTCATCGAACCGTAAAGTGTTAAAAAGGAACTTTCAAGTCAACAGTTTTTCGAAACTTTTATTAAAATGGAAAAAATGAATAAAAAAGGTTAAAGGTTTTTTAAACCATTATTCTACGTAAATTCGTTTTCGAGAAACGTTTTTAAAGAAAACAACTGATTTTAATTTGTTTCGATTTTGTCTATCGGTACTGTTTTATACACGATGTAAGAAAAATAAATCTCGAAATTCAGAAGACAGACTCTTTGTACTGATTAAGTTTTGCTAGTAACTATGTACCGATAAAGTAAGCTGGACTATAAGAGTCTCTATTTTATCTTACATAATTTTTCATTTTAGTTTTGATTTTAGAAGTATTTTTAACATATTTCAATTTCCTTTTGCAGACATTGTTTTACTTCTGTCAATTTACTTAATTTATAGTTGAAAATAAAGTAAATCTCTTTAAGAAAACTTAAATACGTTGAAACACTTATCTATAATAATCCACATTGCCACCCTGTAAAAATTAATTTGTACACCACTGGTTTTGTGTAGTATTTCGATTAGTACTCACACAGGTGTAGTTTCAATTTTGTTAATGGCATCAAGTGTTGATGAAGAAATCTATATAATAACTGTAAAAATGTTAACAAGTTCAAGAGAAAATTGTTGACATTCAACTGAATTAGATTTGAAAAAGATATAATAAACGAAGTGGTTGAAATTATAGAGAAAAATTTTATTAAGAGAAAAATTCGATACCATAGAGTAAAAAAAATTAATTTTCGATTTTTTTTATAGAAATTCATTGTTAAAGGAAAGATTGGAACAAAATATTTTCTCTTACATTAAAATACGCCTAACAATATTCCTTCTTTAAAAATAATTTATCTGGACTTCGTTCTATAATTGTTAAACCTATTAAATTATTTTTATTCGTGTAGAATTATTCCTAATACTGTGAAAGCTTGAAAAAGAAATTTTTGTTTACGCTTTAGATTATATTTTTAATAAAATGTCTGTCCTATGATCCAAAACTTTCAACTTCAACTGTTGTTACTGTTGCAACTAACTAAAAATTGTAACTGTTTCTCGAATCAGACAGAGTACTAATACATATAGGTGATTGAATGAGTGTCCGGCTCGGACGCTTGCCGAGCATAGGATCGTTGGTGTAGAGGTTAGCACGCCTGGCTAGTAACCAGGAGATCCTGGGTTCGATTCCCAGCCGATCCGGATAATTTTTTCAATCACTTTGTGATTTTTAATTTAAATCGATTTATTTTCACTACAAATGAGAAAATTCATTTGAAAATTGCAAGATAGTCAAAAACTATCAGTCAGCAAAATTAATCAGTCTCTGAATGTATATTAGATAATCACGTAAATTTATTATATAATAGTAATTTTTTTAATTCCAAGGGAGAACAGCAGACAGTTATATAATTTTTTTCTCTTTAAAATAAATACCAAAATTTTTTCTAAAAACAAAAAAAATTTGGAAACCCTCAAATTGTCGAGATATAGACTTTAATCTTTTATAATTAAAGTCTATTTTCACTGGTGACTATTCATCCATTTGTTTGTAGTGTCCGACGTATATCGCGTCAAATAAAAAAATACCCCTGTCGCAGCATCCTGCATAACATAGCGAATTTCCATTTACAAAAGTACGTTTTTCTCGGAAACTAGTTGATATAAAGTAAATGTAAATAAAAAAAACCTTCTTTATGTGAATTTTCCGCCTCATTCCGCCAAATCTTTTTCACAAAAAATGTCCAAAACACCGTAAACGTTTTCACGAAATTTCTTAAAAATAGGATGTTTCGTTCTTGAGTTATCGTGCGGACACATTTATATATATGTTTACTAAGTGTCCGCATCGTGTAGAACCGGCTTTACATCAACATTATACATGTATCATAATTAATATGTGATCGTATGGGTAGTGACGAATTGACGTTATATATATATACACTATATCTTCTTTGACTATACATAGTGTGTCGAATATGTGCTTAGAATGTGAGTAACTTAAGACTTTAAGATTACATCACTTAAGATTACATCGCTAAGATCACATTCTAACTCACATAGTTTTTCTCGGAAACTAATTGACATAGAAAAAAAGTTTAAAGACCTTTTTTATGTAGTTTTTTCTTCTCTTTTAAATGGTGTAAAAAAATTTCGCAAAAATTTTTGAATAAGTGGAAATTTTGGCAAAAAACTAATTTTTTGCAAGAACAAAAACCATGTTCCTGGCATCCGACGTGTCTGGTTAACGAACTCGTCCAACGGTTTGGGACTTCCAATACTTTCACCAAATTTCGTAATCCTAGGACGTTCCGTTCGAGTCATCGTGCGGACATATATATATATATATATATATATATATATATATATATATTATATAAATTTTAGTGAATATTATTTTCGGTTTCTAGGGACCTCAAAACAAATTTCTGCCATAGTCCCGGACTGAAGTCGTGTCATGACAGTGGCTGTAATAGCGTATTTCCAGTTTTGGAAATTCGCTAAAAAAAAAAAAAAATACTGACATATACGTAATAACGTAACGCACACATTGTTATTCAAATATTTTACTTTTTTGTTTCGTTGTAATTTTTTTAACCTACATGGTTATTTCCCATCAATCACCGGAAATTGAAAATTTTTTAAATCATTAGCATCATCCTTCCGTTCAATACCTGCAGGAAGTTACTGAGCGGAAGGTTGAATTGTTCAAACAGGAATTTTTCAATGTTCAATTTACAAAATAAATATATAAAATTTAAAGTATGTAAAATTAAAAATGGTATATTAGGTTGAAAAATGAGACCGTAGGTTCTTTACCGTAGCCCTTTTACAATTTTTTGATTACTGTAATAAAATCTTGAATAAATATCAAATTAATTGTAAAGAAAAAATTCTCAACTACACAATGATCATGTCCTAATATTTTCAGTATTATTCAAAAACATACCTACATAACTATACTTTCATCCCAATTAACGTTTTCTTTCTTTCGTAAACGTATAGCAAAGAGCTTTAGGAAAAAAATTTATACTGAATAACCAAAACCAGTATTTTAGCTTCATTAAGCCTAATTACTTTCTTAGCTACACAGAATAAACTAGTGTTATTCAAATTTTAAAACAAAAGAATTTTTACTTAGGTATGTGATTTTGTTATCAATACAGTGATCATTCTCAATAGTTCCGCACATTTAAATGAGAGGAATGATAGCATTCCCAAGAAATGTTGTTCCTCCGCCAAAAGTCAATCGCTCGCTGGCAAGGTAATTGATTTTCTTTACGTCTTACGTTTAATTGAAAAATTTTCAGGAGCGTCAAAACAAATAGGTGGCTCTAAAAAAAATAATAAATCGTAATTTGAGAATTTAATTTTTAATTTAATATTTATATAAACATACAACGAAACTTTAGTACACGATAACTCTCGAACGAAACGTTTAATGCTTATGAAATTTGGTATGTGTGCTGGAATCCGGACTGGCTCGGCTGAGTTCGTTAGCCAGATACGTCGGATGCCCAGAACTAGGTTTTTTTGGCCATTTTTCGCCATTTTTAGTGGTTTTTTTTGCAAGACTTGGTAATTTTTTTTGACACTACCGAAAAGGGCGTAAAAAGTTTCATAAGATAAGCTTTTAAAACATTGTACTAAGTGGACTAGCTTTTAAGAAAAATTAAAAAATTTGCTGAATTTTTTTAAATAAATCATTCATCGTTTTAGCAATTCTTTTCTAGATAAAACCAGTGCTAGTTAGTTATTCAGTATTTATGTATGTGTTATAATAACAATAGCTATGTCTCATCTATTTAAATTAAAATTAGTCAGATTTTTTAAGAGTACGTTATGGAAAGGAAATTTTTGTATGATATCCTCTTTTAGAGCGAAAATATAATTTATATATATATTTGCATACCTAGAAAAAAAATCGAAAACTATAGTTATGTAATTTAATAATATGTTGTTAAATAGATATATGCTACACTATATGAGATTTGTTAGGGTCCTGAGGACTCAAAAGCGCCAAAAATTAACTACTGAATTGATTTTGAAAATAGTTTCACTATTAGAAAGCTAAATTATTTTAAATGGATACAGGTCTTAGATGAGATCCGCCAGTGCCCAATATTTGGAAATTCGCTATGTTATGCAGATGCCGCAACAGGGGTATTTGAATTTTTCGATAAGAGGAGTTGTCAGACGGAATAGTTAAATTTTGATAATAAAAAAAAAACTGGGAGTTTTCGTGCTCAAGATTTTTTTACATTAGTTTTACTGTCAATTTTAACAACTCCTAAAATTTTACACAATCTGGATTAGAAAGCCAGAGATTTGGAGAAAAAAAGATCACAAAACTTGCGTAGGCTTCTATCTGGTTAAATCCGGCCCTGTCCCCATCATATTATATAACTGAAATTTTTACATACCATCTGTTCCACAATCATTTACGCGTATGTCGACGCGTGGAAGTAAAATAAAAGTGTCAAACGCATTAAGTGTGCAATTAGTGTAATTTTAAGTACCCGTTTGGCGAATCCGAACATACATAGAACGAACGAGATTTTCTGAAATAAAATGAAATTAATAGGAGTCAGTCAACCCTCGTTTACGCACTGGTTCGTTTGTTTGTACACAAAATATGAAAACCACGCATCAGCTTAATTTCACACGCAGCAGCATAACAGCATTGGGTGGAGAGTATAAATTACTTTTAAAATATATTTAGACAAACCGTCGAGCGATTACATTTTAATGAATTATTTTTAATTGCTGGGAGCAACGACTTGTCTAACATTTATATATTTTTTTCTTTTTGATTTATGAAAATTGTTTATTTAATATTTGAATAAGGTGAAGTGACGTGAAAACTTTTTTATGGTTTAACTTTAAAGTAAGTACACTTCCGACTCACATAAGACAGTAACGCCCAATTTACATTAACGCTCCGCTCTCGGTACGATATCACTACGCTCCCGATTCGATGAAATATTTTTACACAATAAACAATGAGTGTATTCACTGATATCGGTCCGATATCAGTCACGGTTTGCTCCCGCTTCAATGCCACTCCAATATCAATACCACTCGGGTAATATTTTATCGGAGCGATATCAGACTTGTTATGACTTGTACCTATAGTGTAAATACTCTTTTAATTCCACTTCACTCCACTTGCATTCAGTTGCTATGAAAAGATATTTGTATCGAACAGAGACCGAACTGCGACCGTACCCAGAGGGGCATTATAATGTGAACAGAGAACGAATAGGTACCACCATGATATCAGCACTGTAATATGAACACAAGATTAGGTCGGAGCGAGAGTGGAGCGGGAGTGTACCGAGAGCGGAGCGTTAATGTAAATCGGACCTAAAAGATATCCAATTGGGAGAGAATTTATGGTAGCATATAGTATAGATAAATTGTTTCAGATGGCAGATGGTTTATAGTAATTCCTATACTTCTCAAAAAGTTAAAGAAACGCGAATAAAAATATTTTCCTTTTTTCCCAGAAACTACATCTCACAATCAGTCAAAAATTGTTAGATCTTTATAAAAGTACACTGTAGCATTCTTGCCTTCAGTGATTTCAGAAGTCAAAGTTGAATGTACCATTTTTTTTTATTTTAGTGGCGGGGGGACTTAATTGGAATTTATAATTTTTTTCAGTATTGGGAGCGCGTGGGAATGAGAAATTAATTTTGAGGAAGCTGGGAACGGAACAAAAAATTACCCCGGACGACATCTCTACTTACGAGTTGTTTGACGAGCGAAACCAGTCACTATAAATAACTTGGACCTAAAATTCTGATAATTTTACGCATAGGTGAAACCGCAGCCCAAAGTTCTACAATATATAAATGTACTCTGCTACAGGAAATTATATAAAATACCAAAATGAAAACAAAACAGACATCTAAGCGAAGCCAGCGCATAAGGTTTATTTATAATTATTTTAGTCAACTTACTGTTATTGGCTTTTAATTACTTTTAAACAATATTTTCACGCAATATAATTTAGGTTTTTACTAAAAATATCTAATAATAATGAAATGAAACACTTTTTCATCATAACAAATTTTTCCGTGTTATAATTGATATTTTTATTACCGCACACATTTCTGTACGCAAAATAGCTGTTTGCCCACTGTACTCTTCCCACATACTTTTTTGCGTGCGGAAAGTTTACTTTCCGCACGCAAATTGGCAATAAAACACGCAAAATTTAATCAAAACACGCAAAGCCACCTCTTGGTTTTTCATTTAATAAATATTTGATAATTATTTCTATAGAAACCACCAAGTAATTTAAACAATAACTAATTCAGAAAAAAAAGACGAACACTCAAAAATATTATTTTAAAAGTAATAAAAATGTCAAAAATAGTAATAACAATAGAAAAAGTATGTGAAATTCGTAATAAAAAATAGTATTTGCAACTCGTGCGGGATTGTCGATTGCTCACTCATGCGAATGAACTTCGCTTTCGTGGGCAATCGACAATTTCCCGCACTTATTGCACAATATACTATTTCTTAATTGCTTGAAACATCCTGCATGTATAAATTTTAGTGAATATGGTTCCCGGGTTCTGGATACGTCAAAATAAAACGCTGTGACAATCCCAGGCCTCCAAGTCTCATCATGCCAACGGCTATAATATTTGAATTTTCCTTCTGTAAATTTGCTAAAAGCTTATTTATAAAATACTGAGTATAAATTTGACAATGGACTTCAAGATAAACACTCAAGGATAAGATTAATAAAATCGTTGGATACTTTCAATATAATCACTTGGTGTCTTATTTAAAAAAGTAGCTAGTTATATAATCAAAATATTTTTCAATGCATAAAAAGTTATACCTATATCCATACATTAAAATTTGTATTTCCATTTAGCACAACGTCATAAAACTGAAGACGTACCAACATAATATAATAAAAAAAACTGTTTACATTTTTTCATAAAAAAAATATGTAAATTTTATATTATATAATAATACGACAAAAAATCTCACAACAGTAAAACACTTTTCACGTAGAATTTACATTAATGCCACTCAAAAGTTGACAATATTACATCACATTGGCTATAAAAATTTTGTGATTTTTCTTAGTATGAATTTTATTATACTTGTCAGTCATCATAATAGGGTTGAATATATGAAAATAATAAAAATTTATATATTTATTATACAATATTCAACAACAGTTGTTTTTCACGCAGATAAATGAAAGGCAATAATTGAATAAAAAAGGAATAAAAATGGAAATATTTCTTACTTTTAGTCCGGAAATGATAGATAGGAAATGAAAAGTAAACAACATAGCTAAGCACTTGTGATTCAATATATGATGGTCTTTTTAAATTTTTAAGTAAATTCAAACAAACATTATGTAAAAATTATTAAGGAAATTCGTTAAAGAAATTTTCCCGAGACAACACGATATGCAATACCAAAGCTTTAAGAAAGTGTTTACAATTAATGTTTCTTAAGGTACCATTACAGTGTGACCGGCCGAAAATTAGTAAATTTTTGAATTTTTTTTCGGATGGATAGGATGGGGGAATGGGGATAAATTGTATTGTTACGATTAATAACACTATTTAACAATACAAAAATATTTTTTTGTTCATTTTTATTTATTTTTTATAATTATAATTTTTTGAAAAAAGTGGCTTTAAAAAAACGAGGCTATTGGTGCCCACAATTGCGGCCGCAGTTTCCAACCGAAAAAAAAATCAAATAGATTATCAATGTGCGAGTAAGCCGCTATATGTTCCTATGGAGGTTTTTTCTTTTTTTTGAAATTTGAAGAAATGGCGGCGGTTTGAATAAAAAGAAGGCACAAAATGTAGGCCTTTTTTCCGTATGAAAAAAAAAGCTTAAAACAATTTTTTCTACTCCTGCTATTAAAAGGAACATTTTGTGCACGGCTAACTATATGTAAAAATTAACAATTGCCCACACAGTGCGGAAAAGAGCGTGCGGAATAATTTGCCACGGCTTGATATAAAAAAAAGTAGGCTGTTCCGTGAATTTAATATATAATACTATGATAATATATAAAAAAATATACATATGTATGACCAGTGACTATTATTAATTTAAAAAATTTTTACTAATTATTATTTAAATAAATATTAATGTAAATTTTACGAAAAAAAAATTGGTTCGTAGAAAAAGTATAGTATAAAATACGTGGGAAAAGCTTATTTCTCACTCATATTAATTGTTGTAGTCGCCCTGCGGGCTCGCGCAACAAACTCATATTCGTGAGAAATAAGCTATTCTTTAAACATAATTGTGAGTTATATTAATTATCACTTTGACTAAAAAAATGCACCTGAATATTTCATCAATTTTCACTTTATCGACCAAAAGTATAGAAATAGATTTTTCTTAAATTCCGGAGCTAAAATACGTACTCCAGTCCTTCTTAATAAGGAGTAAAAAACTGAAAATACTTTTGCTCTCGCTTTTAAGCCGATCAGCATGCAAGAAAATTTCATAAGGCGTCACCAATCAGCAAACGAAATTTAAGTTAAATAGCGTTATTAGGTAGTGAATTACTAATTTAAAATAAACAAATTACAACTTATAGATAAAGATAAGGATGTATTTTCCAATTTGGTTAATTTATCCAAAGTATACTTGGTGTAATATTATTCCATACAATTTAAACAACATTAAAAATTTCTTTCCTAATTTTTATAATTCTGAATTATCCGGAATTGCGCTACGCCACGAATCTAAAGTGTTTCTTTCAATCTTATGTGGGAATAGTTGGCCCTTACATGTCCTCTGATAACAAACTTCATACACAGGATTGTAAATCACACTTTAATCATTTGGTGTATAACATACCTTTCTGACTTAATTAATTTGACTCTAGGAGCCTGACAAAAATTTTCAATATTTTTATTATTTTGCTACTACCTTCCTTATACTTGGGTCACAAATAGATGAAAAATATCAGATAATAAAGTTTCAGATAACGGTTAGATACAGGATTAAATACCTATGACAAACATCATCACTATAATAGAAAATTCGAGCAAAGAAGAATGTCAAAAACGCTAATCATATAGATGACTTAAGTGATTAACTTTACTAGCTTTTGATTGTTTTTGCCACGGATATTATGTTTCATGTTCATTTGTGTTGTGAATATTTTGTCATGAGTATTTAATCCTGCCATTGGGAAGATATTAATATAATATATGGCTATTTTATGTTGAAAGGATTTTGTTATTGTTTCAAATTACATGCATAACACTACCGATAATGAGTTGTTGATGGGAAAATGAAAATATTGATGATGATATAATTCGCCTGATTAATTTTGAACTCACGATCTACCGGACAAGTGTAGAAGTTGCTTACCACCATATCAGAACGAATCTCTACTGAAACAAGGAACTATAATTTATATTTTTATTAGTCTGGTTAAGATTTATAAAGGCATTAAGTTCAATAAACAACCCAGCTTCGAGGTAGGTTTACATACCCAATAAAACACCTTTACCATTTTTATTTTAAACACTCTCTTTATATTCTGCTAATAAAATACAAGAAAAACGCGGTTAAGCACATATTAAGTCAGGATTTCGTAGCTCAGCAGCTAGAGTTTTTCACAATTCTCGGGATAAAGTATTTCTTGTTTTTATTTAAGGGGTCTGTTTTTTTACAAGTGATGTGCTAAAAAAACACTTTTTGGGGATTTTTTTTTTTGGAGAAACTATTTTAATAACAATTTAACTCATGTGTATCAAGTTCCATAAGAATATTGCATTGATATAGAAGAATATGGATGAAGCCGGTGTATCAAGAGAGAGGCAAGTTATTTAGTATATTATTCAACAAGCTGGTAATGCATCTGAGTGAGTAATAGCCATTGCAAGCGAGTAGAATACGATATTTTTTCTACGACTTTTTTTTAAAATATTGAATTGTATTCTTTTGATATTTTTTTAAATCAAAAGAACACAATTTTTAATCTATCTCTAATTTCATTAAATGTTTAGATATGTACAAACGATGAAAACAAAATACAAGCTACATTGTTTACTTAGATGTTACTACGCAACATATTTGAAATTAAAAATTGATAGGTATATTATACACAAAACAAAAGCCAGCCCATTGAATAATGGTTAATACGGTGATTTCATTGGTCAAAAAGGTAGTGAGTAATGAAAATTCCTCCACACCTTTGAATAATGCCTAACTTTCTCAACAATTAACGGATATGTAATGAGTGTGTTCTTCAACAGGAGCAGAAAAAATATAATATAGTATGTTAGAGTGAATACGCAGATTCCTTTGAATGTGCCACAAAAAATATGAAACATAAGAATAGGATATAGACAACAATGAACTTTGTGGTATACAAATATGATATTTGGGTAAGTAAATATTGTATTAATCAATAAATGCAACCATTTCTAGCGAAAATTTGTTAATTTTTCTAAATTTTTCATTTAAAAACCTTAGTTAAGCGGAAAAATACCAATTTTAGCATTACATAAAGTAAAGGAAATACCGAAAAAGGAATTACTCTAAGTAAATAAGGAATTCGTTTTTTATTTAAAACATATAATAATAACGACAAAAATTTTAAAAATATTGTAAAAAATAAAATTATGTAGATAACAACTAAAATATAGGCTAAATTGACACTTCATTTCAGTGGCGTTATTTAAGTAAAATTAATGATCATACCTATAAAAATTTAACTTCAAGATTGTGTATTTTGTTTGCATTTATTTATTTATTAATAAAATGATAATTTAATAAATGTATAGTTTCATTTATATTTGTGTCTACCTTTATCAAAGAGATATGTCTTATTAGTAATGGAAGATTATAAACGAAAAAGTAATCTTTTTACAGAAATAGTTATAAATTGTAAATAATCGATTAATTTCAGCAATTTTTGTTTTCAGTTTATAGTAATTTATAATATTCTTTAGGCACCGTTAAGAAATGCAATGATTTAGTAGACAATTAAGAATTCGAAAAATTAACTGATAAAATAGTGGAACAGCATTCTTATGGAGTGGATTATTGATTCAAATAAAACAGATATTGAAAGTAATTAATTAATATTTATGTTTTTATATAGAAATCACAATTATAAGAAAAATATACTAAATATATTGTTTTAAAAGCAATGGCAATGTTTTAGTTACACTAAAATCGTTACTGTTTATTTACAAAATAACGTCATTCATAATAAGCACGTTAATATTCATAATATGTTGGTCAGTATTTTGAGAAATGCTCCTTCCTTTACAATATTATATACCTACCTTCTTCTTCTTCTTTCCTTCCTTCATGAAATATTTTAGTTTTTTCACTTTTATCGTGAAAGAAAAAGTTAGGACAGATTTTTACAGCGAAAAAATGGTACAAAACATTTTATTGGTCATTTCATTGTATGTAAACACGATAAAAATGAAACAAAATTCGTATTGATAAATTTAACTGACTTCAGAGACATAGTAACAATGTATCAAATGATATGAATAAATTGCCTTAATTACTCTTGAATTTTATATTTTTTCTGGCTAAATTTGTGTTTTCTGTAACTCAAATTTCTTGCCTAAAAGCAATTTGTCCCGTTTTTATTAGTTGACAGTTCTTCTCGTTAAAAATTAGGCAACTAGGCAACAAATTTTCGTTAAACGAACCCAAATTTATTCGAAAAAATACAAACCTCTCGTGTAATTAATAAGTAAAAAAAAAATTTCTACATGAATAATTTTTTTTTCTTTTTGGTTGGCTTTTCACCTGTACTTGTAGGTTTGTTGAATAGCACATGTAAATTTTCTAATTCCAAACATTGCCAACGATTCAAAAAAAAGTTTTCTGTACAATTCTCTAGAATCAATCCATCAGACCTCATACTTTGACCCTTTTGAATAAGTAAGAAAAGCTGCTCTGTTTTTTTCACCTTTCAGGCGTTCTAAAAAATCGCATTTTTTATTTTAAGGACTGATTCTAGATAATCTTACAAGAAACACTATAAGCAAGAGAATGTAACAAGTTTTAATCAATCGGACTTTTAGTTTTTTTTTGAATCATTGGCACCGTTTTGATTTTTTTCGAAATCAACAAGATTTTGGGCCCCTTTTGGGGCCCTTCAACTGGCTTGCTAGAGCAGATGGCTGATCAAAAATAAAAGAAAAATATTTAAGATACACTTAGTTATATGTGCGAGTACTTTAATGTACAAAAGTTTTTTTTTTTTTTTTTCATTACGATAAATAGTTTCTCCAAAAAAAATTCCAAAAAAGTGTCTTTTTCACAGCGCATCACTTGTAAAAGATCCCTTAGTATTAAATTTAACCATTAATTTGTTAATAATCAGACACTTACTGTTACAAAGCGGTCAATTGCATAAGAATTTCATTGTCTGAACTACGGAATCCTAAAAACGCTACAACCTTGAACACTTTTTTTTCGTACAAACGTTAAAAATACGTTACGCTATAATCATGTGAAAAAGGTACACATAAACCGATAAAAAGTTTACGTTTACGTTCTATACGTTCCACATGACACGAATAAAACCTCAATCCAATAATAAGATAACTGGCTATTGTATGGGTTAGATTAGAATTCCTTCAAAGTATAAACGATGGGCATAAATCACATTGGAATAATGAAAATTGACTTTTATTTTAATGAAAAAGGAAGAAAAAAAACTTTAATGTCTTGAGGAAAAACATTTTCAAGAGTTTCTAAATGTACCTACCTATATACGAAACTCTGACTTTCAGTATGGTTTTGTTTGTTACATAATAAATGGAGATGTACAACTATTGATAGACAGGTTGTTCTTTTTAAATCACAGCATACCTAGATGAGAATGTGTAATTTTAAGGTTAAAATTACCAGTTTAGAAACTTTAAATTTTCACTTGTTTTCCAACCTTTTTCATGGCGCGACCCCCTTAGGATGGAAAAATATTCCGCGACCCTCTACCCTCCGCTATTACTTTTATTTTTTTATGTGATAAATATAGAATCCGTTCATCATTATTGATTATTTTCATAGTTACAGGTATCGATTAGATACGTAATTAAGGACTTGAAATAGGCATATTTTTATGTCGAAATCGCAGTTGACGACTTATAGTGTAACCATTAATTAACCTTCTCATTATTACATGTTATATATTGAACTGGAGTTGTTTTATTTTTAAGGAAACTGCGACCCTCTTAAAAAGGCCTCGCGACCCCCCAGGAGGTCGCAACCCTTAGGTTGAAAAACACTGACTTACAGTACCTTCACATGTTTTTTCTTTTCTTCTTTTAGCCAAGTATTTATTTATTTATTTTTTATACATAATATGTTAAATACTGCTGTTACGGATATCTTCATCAACGCTGTAATCAATGTACTCTTTAAAGCAAGGGTTCTCAATGTATAGTTTGCGAACCAAGTGTGACCCGCGATGCCAGACCGCTTACAATTTCAAATTCGTAAAGATTACTTACTTAAATTTTTGTTTTCGCAATGAATCTATAAATCTAGCTGTATTTTCCGTTGGAAAATATTAAGTTTTTTATATGGAATATAAAAAACTTAATATTTGCTATTACATTGATTTTCTATGTTAGTGGTGTCCAGCATTGGTTTTCCTGCGAGTTACTTTTCTATGGTAATTTTTTCGGTGAACTACTTTTACATAAATCTACTTCTTAGGTTAAGATAACCAAATTTGTTTAGGAAGTATAGTTTAATTTCCGCCTATGATATTTTGTTATCTTTACAATTCGGATTTGATCAAAAATGAAAAATGTAGCACGAAAAACCTATAAACAGTTTTAAGTTTCCTGTTTTTGTCATCAAAGTTATGGCTTCGGGAGCAATTAAAAAACTGAGTATTTGTAATGAGTAATGACGGCAACAAGTTCAATTTTTTTTCACCGAAACGATTCTGTTTCTTCATTGAAACGACAAAGCTTAAGTAAACAATTTTATTTTTCCTTTGTGTTCTTTTTTATTTTAAAATATTTTCTTACTCCGCCAAATATTTTGGCATTTATAATTTGACCTCTCGATGCAAAAATTTGAAAACCCCTGCTTTAAGGTGTGTGAGAGTGTGTGTGCACATTTTTTAAGAAGTAGGCATACCAAGATAATCCATTTGCGCACAGTATTATTCAAATTCAAAAAGAACATCTCTCTTCTCTCTAGGCAACCTTGTTGCGTGTCGTTGACTTCTTGTAGCTATCAGCGGAATCGTATTGGGCAAATACATCGTTTATTCCGGAAGGTCGTCAAAAAATTTTGTCATAATATTATTCTTATTAGAAATTCTTACTGGTGTAATTGACTTTAAAATAATAATGTTAACCTCCCAATTTCGTAAAAATATTCAAATAGGTAATATCAGAAGTGACAAAATGTGACGGTAAAAAAATTAAAGAAACAATTATAGTTTCTAATCATCCAGTTTCGATAGCTAGTGTAGCGCCGCATGGAACAGGCGCTGGGTAAAATCAAATAGTTTCCATTTGAAGTTTTCCAAAAAATGAAAATTTTTGTAATTAAACTAAGAAAATTAACAAGTATCAGTTTTAAAAGAGATTATATAATAGTTAGAACATTCATGTTATGTCAGTTGTATAGAAATTGCAGTAATGCAAATTATAATATCATGTATTAGTGAGAGTGAAAAGAGAAATAGTGTGACAAAGGTGCTTCAATAACAGATCTGGTTGGTCAAGAGAACACCACACAAGGGGTAGTTCTGAGAATTAATATTATGCACTGAAGTGATTTATGTATCTCACACTTTCATATGATGAAAAATATGTTTATCTCAAATAGAAGCTCATGGAATTTTCTATAGAAAAAATAATGAGAAATTTTATAACGAACTTGGAAAAAGTAGATTCATTCTAATTTTATCTTTACTTGTAGCAACAAATAAATTAGTTTCGGGTCCCCTTTCCCTCAAAAACGGTCTAAACTGATACATATATTTATAATTTTGATATTATTACAAAGTCAATTTATGATATTGTTATTAATTTTGTTAATCAATTAAATATTTTAATAAATACCTAATTATAGTGAGCAGAAAGATAGTGTGACAAAGGTGCTTCAATAACAGATCTGGTTGGTCAAGAGAACACCACACAAGGGGTAGTTCTGAGACTTAATATTATGTACTTAAGTGATTTATGTATCTCACTCTTTCATATGATGAAAAATATGTTTATCTCAAATAGAAGCTCATGGAATGTTCTATAGAAAAAATAATAAGAAATTTTATAACGAACTTGGAAAAAGTTGATTCATTCTAATTTTATCTTTACTTGTAACAACAACTAAATTAGTTTTGGGTCCCCTTTCCCTCAAAAACGATCTAAACTGATACTTATATTATATTGATATTATTACAAAGTCAATTTATGATATTGTTATTAATTTTGTTAATTAATTAAATATTTTAATAAATAATTATATTCGTACAATTAAAAATACGCGAGTGTTTTATTTATTGAATTCACCAATACGAGCGATCACGCGTTGTGGGCGTCGAAACCAAAGAACTCATAGCGACCTACAGAGACAAAACCGAAAGGTGAACATCGCGTGGGCGTAGAAAACCCACAACCTGCACGAATCTAGTTCATCTAGATTTCCCGAACCAAGGGCGGCCTTTCACTAGATAACCATTCTCAGGAAAGGAAAAGGAAATTTGAAGAACAAGACATTATATGTAGGTACCTAACTATATTAAAGAAAAAAAAATTTTTAAAATTAAACGATCAACTAAGGAACAATTAGAAAAACAACACAGCATAAATTGGTGAGTATCAAGAACCAAATTTTACATGTAACAATGTTTTCGTCGATTGCTTCTTTGATTATTTTACCATCACATTCTTTGAGTTTTATTTATTATTATATAATAAGTAATTATTATTTGAAATGGCTCACAGATAAACTCGATTTTGAAAAAATTACAAAGAGGAAAAATTACTATATTTGATACTTTGTGGGAACATTGCTTGGAGTTCATCAAAAATTAATTCTATTGCTTGCGAACTCACGGCAGTTTTAAAAAGGGTCAAATGAGCAAAAAGAATTATTGCCTGTAACTCATCTCTCATACTTTATATACTAAAATGCCATAAATAAAGATAGATTTTAACTATGGCGGCTTTAAACTGGATGCCTTTAGTTTCCGAACAAGCAATATATGCACGTATACATATTATGTAATATACAAAACACGAATTGTGGAATAGTAGGATGTAATCACAGTAAAAGCAATATGTATATTTCATTGCGAAATATTAAAGATTTCCCATACACAATCTTTTTCATCAAAGAAACTTTCTTGCCAGAAAAATAAAAACATTGTATAGAAATTCAAAGGAAAAGTTTATACAAAAAAAGAAAAACTAACTTTGAATAAATTTTCCCTTTAAACGTAAAAAATTTTCATTTGGTTACACCATTACTTATTCTCTTACCCTGTATACTCAACATTTTTAGCACTATAATATAACACAAAGAGTATGGTATTAACCCTTTGCACTCGAAAGGCGCCTCTCTTCAAATATCACACTAAGGAAAATTATAAAATTTAATATTTAGATATAATGTTTGTACTATGCAAATAAAAATAAAATATGTAAGTAAACTACTTTTGTTTAAAATATTACCCATACTAAGAAATAGTTCGAGTGCAAAGGGTTAAAATATGTAAAAACTGTTATTATGCGGTCTCTTTTGTGCAATTTCTTGTTTGTCTTTTTTATGCAATTTTAACCATTTTTTTTTTTTAAAAGAAAAAGCTCGTCAATATGCATAATGGAAAGGAATGTAAAAAAAGTGAGAAATATGAACATTAATTTTGTGATAGAGTTACTGAATGTTTTTAAGGATTTAATCAGTACATTGTGTGAGAATATAAGTTGATGCATTAGGCATTACTAAGTGTTTTTTTCATTTGTATTTATCGCAATTTTTATAATACTACGAAAATAAAATAAAATGTTCCCATGTGTAAATTAATCCTTGATCTTGTGTAGGAAAATAACTTCTAATGAAATAGTGAGGTTATGAGCGTTTTTTCTACGAAACATTTTAGGTGAGAAAAGTGAGCTAGTTGTGATTACTTTTCCCCTGGAAGATTTAGTCAGATTTGTTAGATTTTCCGTTTTTCTACTGAGTTTTCGCCAAATTATTTTTTGACAGCGCGAAATAAGCACGAAAATATAGTATAGGTTATTCTTCCTTAATCCGCAAATGACTAGCTCACTTTTCTGACCTAAAACAAATTTCTCCGATTTTCCGGAAAATTATAGGCGTTGGAAAAATTTGAAAAGCACTTATACTGAGCACGAAAATAGCGCCCGTTCGATTAGATTCCATCGTGCTTACTTTTTCCCTGTAAGCTAATCAAATAGATTTTTTTGATTTTCCGTTTTTCATATAATAACATGGCAACATACATATATAATTTTCGAATTTTAAGAAGTTTAAAAAAATTCAGAGTCCCGGGCCAAATCTTACCACGATACCTGCTGTAATAGCTCAATTACGGGACGGACGGGCAAGTAATGCTAATTTGATCTCTAAAAAGAAGTATGAGATTGCAACAAAATTATTTATTTATCTCAAGATAACAAGTCTTCAGTTACTTAAGATTAATAAAGTAAACAGAAAATTAACAAAAATTCTTATCTTACCACATTAAAAAACACTTGAAAAAAAGTTGCAATTATTCTTTTTGCCCTACTAGGGCGGGTAAAATGAATATCTTGGACGGGCAAAACTTATTCTAATAAAAATAAATAAATTAATCGTCGCAATTATCGCAAAAGGACGACGACGACGATCGACATGTGTATAAAAAACACGCTTCATGGGTCCATTCCTGGCAAAAATTATACTGCATCCAGTCTTCTATTGCGAATATATGTATTTTTCTTGACAGACAGTACAAAAATAATTATCTTTTTGATTTTCTTTGATTGACTCTATCTTTTTTAAACGAATTTTCTTTTCTTTTTCATTGAAAGGTGCGGGATTATTTAAAACAATTTTCCTTTTGACTAGAGAAGCTTCAATTTCTTATTCATTTTGCCTGACTCCATTTTACCCGCCAAGCACATTTTTAACTAACTTAACCTACAATTACAAACTAATAGATTCAAACTAAATACGAGCACGAATTTGTTGCTTGTAATGATCATACAAATTACAGAAATCATTAAAAATAAATAATTGCAATATACAAAGAAATAATTCATAAATTATTTACCTCTATTTATTGACTTTTTCTCGTCAAAACAGTTTCTCGGTCACTACACACGCAAATAAACTACAGTGCCTCCTTTTGACAAATGATCGCATTAAGTGCAAAGTGAAGAAGCAGATGACATTGGATCTGAGTCAACCTCTCCGTCTTGCCCGTCCGTCCCCTACTATCCTATTCTTACGAAATTTTGTGCAAACGTTGAAAGTCTCCCACCCATGAATGAGTTGTTCAGCCAGATACATTCGATGTCCGAAACTCAAAAAGAATTGGTGTTTTGCAAACATTTTCCAAAATTCGAAAATTTTTAGATTTTCTTTTACACTATATAGCAAGGAGTAGAAAAACCACATAAGGTACGTTTTTGAACTGCTATCCTATGTAAGCGGGTTTCCGAGAAAAATTAATTTTTGTAATCGAAAATTCGCTGTTATGCAGAATAATATACGCCAAGGGTATTAACCCTTTATAGGCCACGCATAGATCTAGAAGGAATAACTAAATGAAATTTTACACAACGCATGAATAGCGCCCAAATATTCAATAACCGTTCGTAAAAAGTGAGGAAAATCGGTGGAAATCAGTTTTTCCGAATGTTACCATTTGGTTACTATGGCCTTTGGAGTACCATTTTTTTGTCATAGTTAACAACTAAAACTTTATCAGTTATAACTTCTAAAAAAAGGAAATAAAAAATAAACTAATTCATTCATTTAAAAAAAAATTATTTTATTTATTTTTTTTAATAATTACAAACAAAATTTTTTAGTCATAGAATTACAAACAGAACTCTCTTTCAAATAAAATTAGGAAATTGGCAAAACAAAAACAAAATTTTAATTTTCTTTCAAACTATGAAATTTGTAAAAGCAATTTCTGGAAGCATTTATACATAGTCTAGAATTACACTTTTCACACTTAATTCTACTTACTCCCTTACTACAATAACGGCAACGTCCTCTTGTCGTATGTACTGGCCAGTGATGCAACCCATCTCTTTGTACCATAATATTTGGTCGGGGAATCTTGGGAGATCGTGGTGATGTCGAATTTTCAGTGAGAATTCTGTTTCGTACAGGTTTTCCCACTTTAAGTAAGCAATTTGCTATTTCTAAATGAAATTTTTTCAGAGATATATATGTTTCCCCAAGTATTTCACAGTCTTTTCGATAAACAAGCCATGCGTTTACAACACATAAATCTAACAAATACGCAAACACCGGCATATACCATTTTCTAGATTTTGATGGGGTACGATAATATTCAATTAGAGTGTTCGATTTATCTACACCCCCCATTTGTTTATTGTAGTGTTCTACAATACTTGGGCACGGAACTTGTAGCTTTTTTCTTTCAGTTTTATAATAACGTTTAGCTGTTTTCACAGGCTGGATACCGCAAAACGTGGATGCCAATAAAACACATTTATTATCTGCCCATTTCACAATAATTATTCCCTTATCCGATTTATAGTCATAACTTCCACGACCTTTTTTTTGAAGAGTTTTATCTGTTAAAAGTGGACAGTTTCCAATACGATTATTTCGAATTGTTCCCAAGCACTTAATATTTTTTTCCTCTTTTAAATACGTAAGTAATTTTAAACTAGAAAAGAAATTGTCGAAACATAAAGTAGACTTTTCCGGATCTCTGATAGTTTTACATAACAGAGCTACTACTTGACCTCCAAGGCCTAATTTTTCTTCTTTGTTGGTAAACTCCAAAGCTGAACCCTTTAATAATTCCATAGTCGGGGCTCCTTGATAAATTAGAAAATCATAAATAATACCAGACACACCTGCACGAGTGAATAATTTATAACCCCATTTATGCGGTTTGTTTTGAATAAACTGTCTCAAATTTCCAGCGCGAGTACCTTTATACGGTATCATTACCTCATCTATTGAGAAATTTAAATCTTTTTGGTATTTGAGACAGTTAGCTCTTATCAAATTCATAAGAGGTCTGATTCTCCAAAATCGATCTCGAAGGTCATTTTCACCAAAATTATTGCAAAAATGTAAATATCTTTTAACTATTTTGAATCTATTTTTAGACATGACATTGGCAACTTTATCTATTCGAGTATCATTTGCCCAATAATCATAAATGCTAGGCAAATTGTAAATACCCATTAATAGCAATATTCCTAGGAAATCAGTAATTTCCATTCGATTTACGTCAATACTTTTACCTGACTTTTGCGCACTATATAGATTTGTTTGCTCTACTATTAGGTCTATGCAATCATAAGAAAAATAACTTAAGAAATATTCTAAAGGACTGGTAACTTGATTTACAGACGAATCGTTTAGACGCTCGCTGTCGATATTGCCTAACTTTAGGTCTCGCTTTTTCCAACAAAACTCTAGTCCCACCTTTTTCCCTTTCTTATTATTTCTGGAAGTAGAAGGTTGATCAGTTTCATTTTCAGGTTCACTTTCGTCAATAATAATATTTTCTTGTGGAACTGGAATAAATTCATTATCAGATTCAATCGCAAGAATATCATTTTCACCATTTTCGTATTCATTGTCAGAATCTGAATCATCTGAAGCATCTGATTCAAATGGAGGTAAAATCGCTATACCAGACGTTTTACCATAAAATAAACGAGGCGAAATCCCAATATTTGATGCCATTTCTACAAATAAAAATATAATATAAAATAGGCCATTGTGATCATTTCGTAACAAAACAGTTATAACTTCTAGTACTGATTGAAGGCCATAGTGAACATTTGGTAACAATGATATTTAAACAAAAATATTTCAAAATCTAAGATTACTTAGTACTTAGAAATATTTTTTTGTAAATATTTGATGTTTTTTAAACACATTTTACATATATTAAAAAATTTACAATATGTTTTTACTCACCAAATTTCAATTTTTCTGGGAACTAACAAACACTTATAAAAATCCGTACGTTTCATTTAAAATTTTAATTCCTATTTTTACCACTAGATTTCTCTCATTTATAATATACATTGCTATGACATCTAGGACGCTAAATTTGAGGTAAAAAACTATAAAGGAGTTAAGATTGTGATAAAAAATTGTATGAGAAAATCCTGTGACCGTTTGGTAACAATGGCTTATAAAGGGTTAACATAATATTACAGTGAAAAAATTTCCGATAATTGTTGTTCTAAATCCGAATGAAAACAGGTATACATAACTATTGTAAAAGTTATATTAATTTTGCAAACTGTTCATTATAAAAACATTATTGATCATAATCTGCTGACCTCATACAATCACTAACACCTTTAACAAATCAAATTATTTTCCGTCCGTTGGTGTGAGGCGGTGGTTTAAATTATATAACTAATCGATTTCATTTCACCCTCACCCAATATCCGATAACAATTCATCTTTCTTGTAACAGTTGTAGATAACTATATATACACTCAGGTAGATAGATACACTCCTTTTGATATTGATAACTTCTACCTACGTGGAACAGAAAATGAAATTAAATACAACAAAATTTACTGTGAAAGTAAATAACATAATATCCGAATGCTCGCTCATTCCCGGATAAATATTTGTTGTAAAATCAATAGTTAATTTAAGACCTCATTGAGTTTGTACAGTAAAAACTAAACTATCTATAGGTCATCATGATTCAGTGTAGGAACCTAGCAATATTATTTATGTACGTTTGTGTAGTAGGGTTGTTGCAAATATCCGCAACCGCATTCACATATGCGGAACATCTACACTAACTTTATTGCGGGTATTATGCGGATGCGGATTTTTAAGAATTGTGCCGTTTATTTTGAAAGTGGGGCAAGTCCATATTTTGTTAATGCGAGATATTTAAGTGTTTGCGTTTCAATAAATTTAAAAATATTGGTAAGTGTTAATAGACATATTTTTTGTATTTTGTGGTATTAGATAATGTAAGTTTATAATCCAATAGTGTTCATAGCGCTGAGTAAAAAAATAGTGGTTTTATTATAAACCAAATGGACTTGCCTCACTTTCAAAATTAATGAATTATTGTAATCGTTAATTTTAATGGATAATATTTGAGTTTTATCATTTAAAAATAAACATAATAAAAACTTTTTATACGACAGTTCAACTTCAGAAGCACATATTGGGACATTATTACCCCCTGCCAGTGCCTTAGTAGTAGAAATGAGTGTATGAAAATAAATATGTATTTTAAAAGGGCGACTCCCCCCTTTGCAGTGTTGCTTAAAATGAATTTGTAAATTTATTCTAATTGTTTTAAACTATTTTCCTTGAAGAAGTTTTCAATTACTCAAATAGTACGATTATGTCGATATAGTCACCCCCGTAGTAAACTACCCCTGGATTTGATATTTGTAAATTGAGTGAAAACAGGTCGATTAGATTTTTTTACGTACATTTGAAATCTGTAGACAAAACTCACACAAACAATTACATTTTATTTTTTACCCCTTTTTGCAAAATTAACCCCCAAATTTTAGCCCTAAGCTACCCCCGTTGGTATAATTTAAACAAGTTACATATTAATGGATAGCTTTTTAAAAAAGAGCAATATCGCCAATTTAAGCTTACGCTCTATTTCTTACCGTTTTCGAGATATTTGAAAAATTAAATTTTCACCCCAATTTTTGCAGGACGATTTCACCCCTTCAAACCGCTTTTCTGCAGATAAAAAAAAATACGTATTACTTATTTTTTAGTGTTCTGCAACATATCTAAGTTTCATCAAAATCAATAGGTCCGATCCCGGAAATTTTACTTGTAAGATGGACTTGCACCACTATCAAAATAAACAGATTTACAATACTGTTAAAAGCTAAAACTTCAATCTTCCAAATATTAAGCTTCTGAATTTTTTTGACTATGAACTGTTGACAGATAAAAAGATCATACTAAGTCTTATCTATAACTACCATTATCTTCATTTTTTTCAAAAGTGGACTTGCCCCACTTTCAAAATAAACGGCTCAATTGTAACATGAACAAGCTTTCGAACAGTCGAATCGAAGGCTTTATGTCAAACAAAAAGAAAACAGAACACACATTTTTAGAGAACTTTTTGCCCTTTCCTGACACTGATTCGTTCCGCACTGAATTTCTTTGCTATTTAAAGATATTTGATAAAAGTAAGTCTTGAAATGGCGTAGTGTTATATTAATTATAAAAAAATATATATGGCAAAAAACATTTTAAAAATCTATATCCACATTAGCATCTGGAGATGTAGTTCGTAGCAAATCCGCATCCGCGTTCGCATCTGCAGTTGCTTTTTAAATATCATATCTGTAACAGTCCTAATATGTAACTCTGAATGACAGAATAAAAGAAGTTAAAAAAAAAAAAAACTTTAGTAAGTGTTCTACTTTCAACCAATTTCATAAAACTTTTGTTTATTTGTAATTTCTGTTATTAATTTTTTGATATTAAACGACAACAAATGAACAAAAAATAGGTAAAGCGGAGAATTTATGTTAGGAGAGGACAAACATTTCACAAAATTGAATAAATTAAAGCGGTTTTTCTGCAAATGAAAATGCTTGATTAATCATAAGCAAACATGGAATACTATAATGTTCAAATCTGTTAAACTTATTATTAAATAGTAAAAAGTGTGGCAAGACGGAGAATTCAACAGGACAAAATGTATTATCTATGTAGTTTGTAAATGAATAATTCGACAAATTTTTAAAGAGCAACCAATTGAAATTCAGTCACGTTGTGGAGTGAGGGGCAAGATAGAGTTTAACTGAAATGTATTTCCCATCTTACTCCATACGTAATAATCCGAAACTGAAATGAAATACTCTATAACCTTAATATAAAGGCATAAAGTATCAGCTAACAATTCATTCTCTATTGAAGTTTTCTTTATTTTGATACCTTTTTTAAATGTCCAAAATATATGAAAATAATAGCACAACCATGTAATAGTATATTACGTGATTGAGGTTGTAAGTTGCATATTACACACATATGCCTTACAACCAAGTTACGTACTATACTTTATCTACGATTAACATGAAATTCACAATAAACGATAAAAATTTGGTACAAATCTACAAATACCAATACATTAAAATTATGTAGTATTTGAAATTTATTAAAAACAAACGTAAACAATCAGTTGCTAGGTAAAATTTTTTTACAAATTCTAACATAATAATATATATCATGTATATCACTGTATATCATATTATTATAATAATTATAATAATTAATAAAAGTGTAGTAGGCGTTATTATTTTTAGCATACATACGTGTAAAGGGGCATTTTTTGTACAGCTGGATATGTGGCTGTGTGTAAAACGTAGCTTACTTAGATAGTATTTTGTACAATAAAGAAGCAATTTCATGGTAGTCGTAGATAAAATTACTTTTTTTGGCTTTATCATACGAAAGTGTAATTACTCTTTTCCGCCGGTTTTCTGTATTTGATTATAACTGAATAAAGACAATGACATTTATAGAACTTATGTTACACGAATAGTAATTATGCTGAAAAAATAACCTTATGTAACTTTTTAAAACATGTCAATAACAAAAACTAACCTTATTAACGCTATCTCATATATTTTAAACGTACATATTTTATAGAAACATCCTAACATAATCAAATCATGAACAAAGATCAAGATATATAGTACAGGCAAAAGTTCACAGTTTAAAAATGTGTTTACTACCTCTAAAAGGATTTAACAAACTTTAAAAGATGAAAATTAATAAAAGTTAAAAGTAGAAATAGTTTTAAAACTGAACATAGAGAATAGTCTGCTTTTAATCATTTAATGATGGAGTTAATTTGAAACTGATCAAAACTTTAAACAAAGTTCCTGACAATTCGTAACGTAATCCTTTTCACAATACACATTTCATAAATTAGTCGTTTTAATTCTTTACAATCTTTTATATATAGATAATGGATGAAATACCAAAATATTCAAAAAAATCTTTTTTATTCTAAAACACATCCGATTTTGTTGCCTTCAATTGGTTTTCACCATTTCGATTCTAGGGACTCAAAGTCCTTAACAGGTAATTTTGTTTAGAAAACGCAAAAGAAAAAAAAATTAAGAAAAAAATTGAACGAATTTAAAAAACTAGCAATTTGTACAAAAAGTTCAAAATAATAATTAGCTGTATCATTTATTAGTTTGGATTAAATCCAGTATAATCCAAAAATATGGTATCGACTCTAAGGTACTAACTATTAGTCTGATTGAAAAGACATCGGTCTTATTTTCAATTATTACTTAATTTAAACTAATAAAAGATACTGCAAATTCAAACCAAACTGTTGATTTTTAAAATTGCTTCAATTTTTTTAATTTTTTTTTTTTTTTAGTTTTTGGTTTTAGTACTTTGGCAACATTTCATGCACTAATAACAGTAATAATAATAACCTTGCCAGCAACACTTAAGTGTGTATATCTCTTAAACTACTGAACCGATTTTTACGAAATTAGTGTCATTCCCTCAGTTGAAAGATACCTAAATCAATACAAAAAGACTCATTACAATCGGATTCGTAGCTTCTGAGAATTACGTGGACAAAAAACCACGTACAAATATACATACACTCACAAAATTTATCAAAAATATTAACAATCACTGAATAACAATCTCTTACGCTGAGGATAATTTAAAAAAATAAAATATCCAGAAGCCTATATAAATATCGTATCATTTTGTTCTATAAATAGTATTTGAAGCATCTTTAAGCCCGGTTCAGACGCAGCCAGTAGTTTAGTCGAGTGGTCGAGTAATTTAGTACTCGCCCAGTTTGACAAATAAATGTCTATGGGATGTGAAAAATGAAAATTACAAAAATAAACAAATTTAGCAGCGTATTTGAAATTGCAAGAAACGATGGGAAGGTTTTGTTCAAAAAGAAATCGTAAAAAAAAATTAAAAATATAATATCGACATATTCTCAGGAAAGAAAGAAAATTAAGGACTCAAGCATTCGACTTTATACTAATCGACTAAACTAAATACTAGCAGTATGTGAACGATTGTTTTGACTCGCAGTATTTCAACAAACTCTACTAAATTACTTGCCCTGTATGAACAGTATGTCCACTTGACTAAATTACTATACTCTACTAAACTACTGGCTGCGTCTGAATCGGGCTTTAGAAATAATATCCAACTGCTATATTATTATTTAAGTGAAATTACACGACCGATGTAGATTAAAAAAGTTATTTCTCGCTTTATACTTTCAAAACTGCAGGCACATAAAAGAAGAAAATTGGATTTGACTAAATTAACATTATCAAAGACTTTAATAATGTACTTTACAATTATAATTGGCTCTGTGTGACTCACTATATTATACGTTTCGTGCATGTAATTATTGCTGTCTACATTTGATATGAATAAATAGTACTGGACGTTTCTATCTTTAATTCGATTTAAATTGAAATACAGCAGGACTTTGTGCCTACCTACAATGTCTGGCACAAGCTAATTAAGTTACCTTTTTTTTTAACCATAAGGATAATTCGTTTCATTCATTAGAAGTATTTCTTTAATGAAATGTATTAGAAACGTTTTATATGGGGAAACGTACAGTTTGTATACGAAATATAGTTTTTGTCATCTCTGGAGTGTTCAAGCAAAGAGGCATTTGTCACAATTGGACAATTTTAGGAAAAATGGAGAAAACGATTTTAGAAAAAGATTAAATTAAAGACCGACGAAGAAACCCACTAAAAAACTGAATTGCTGCTCTTTTTGTTAGAAACAGAAGCATTTATTTCTTTCGTTCTTTATACAAATCAATTTATTTGGACAAAGATAGATAATGGCTGATCACATGGCCAGTCACATGACATTTTCCGTCATTGTCGTTAGATAGGGCTTGTACTTATTTGCTTGAACGACCCAACTTCAGATATTTTTTTTTTTTATGTAAATTAATACTTTTTAATAAAAAACAACATTAGAAATCTGTAGAGAATTATTATAACTATTTAAATATGTACAAACGTCAAATTCGAAAATTTTAGACTAGTTGCCTTTTGCTTGAACACTGCAGATCTATCAGCTTTGTAAAAGCTAGGTACCGTTTATACCAGTAAATCACAAAAATATCAAAGAATTTTTAGCTGGTAACGCGGTAATATTTTACCAGTAGTTTGATAGTTATCAAAAAATAAATTGACAATACACTTTTCTAGAACTTCCTAGAAATTTCCCGTTCCTATTTAAAATCTGCCGAGACTTGAAAGTTGGGCTTAGTAAGTGTACATAAAAATTTGAGGGCTGTCATTCCAAAGTCGGCAATTTCCACCTTGCTCAAATTTTGGGAAATCGCGAAAAACTGATTTAGACTATTGGAGTTAAAATATACTAACAAAAATTAGTATATTTGTAAATATGAGCCATAAAAAAGGATTCTCAGTGTCAAAGTCCACGAATTTTTAAACTTTCCGCGTTATTCAGTTCTAAACGTTGGAGATTGTAGATTATAATTTGAACTAGTGGATATTGCCGACTTTATTTCAAACGGAATTGAATTTTGCTTATTTTGATCCGAATATTCATACCATGTGAATTTTATTTCACGCATTTATTTCTGAGTAATGAGTAATTATACTTGTATGAGTGGCGGCATTACTAGAGTAAAAAAGAAATAATGTTAAGGATTTAGAAAAATGATGAGGCTCTTTGTGATACCCACAAAAATTGTGAGGAAGCTTTTCCTTCACCACTAAGAAATCATAGTTTACTTACTTACGTTTAATCAAAAGTGATGGAGATGAAAACGAATTAAAACAAAATGAATACAATAATAATGTTCAGCTTTCTGAAGAAATTAGTATTTTCTACATTTTACAGATAGATTTATTTTTTTATAAAAGTTACAAGTTAACATGGAACTATTTGACCTACGTGGACAGTGGTATCATTCCCAGATGAGTGTATCCAATGGTAAGCTGGTGCTCTATGTTATGATAGCGTAATACAGGTACCTTTTGTGGCGAATGCACTAGCTGATGGAACTAGTGTCCACGTAACGGGTTACGGGGTGAAAGATGGGATTCCTTTAGCACATCAGTTAGGAAAATATTCAGTGGTAGAATGTTTATCGGGATGGGTTCAAAGTTATTAGGTGGAGGTGGTGAAATGTCGAAGTCCGGAATATGTTTACTTAGAAGGATAAATATTTTCAATACAGGGATTAACTTTCTAGGAAAGGCTACTTGTGATACCTCGTTACGTTTCTCAAATAAATTATATTTAACTTCAAATAACTTTTGTTTTTAATGCACAAACTCATAATTTACGACGATTGCATACGTGCTTCATAAAAATAATCTTCATCCAAAATGGCGGATTCAATATTCATCAAATTTATTAACATATTTTCTTAAAATATCTCAAACATCTATGTTTACAACTTTCCATAACAAAATTTTTCATAAATAACTTCTTCTCAGGATAAACGAAATAAAATACCGATTTTATTTTTAGTAATATATCTTTCTTATATTTGCTTGAAAATTTCACACAATACAAAATAACATTTTTTATCAATTTTTCCACTCAATACATTTCAAAAATAATTTTTATTTAACATACATTTATTTTAAATACTTTGTTCCACTCTTTATTTTTAACTTGTTGTGAGAAATACTCTAAATTTTAGTTGATACCAACAAGCGTTATTTGCAAACCTACATACAAACAGGATATCGAAATACTTTAACATGATTGGCTAATTGTAACTGGCGTCCTTTTAAATAATTTTCATTGGATAAACACTAGAGCGTGTTGTAACACATACATGCGCATTATGCAGCGTTACTAAAACTATTTCCAGGCTATGTGCATACAGAATTCTAATAGCGGTATCATTCCCAGAAAGGAATATACTATTGATAAAATTTACTAATATGTTGGTATTCAGACTCAAAACTAATATCCTTGTCTATGGCTACTTGTGATCCTATAGTTAAGAGATCATGTATGTCTATTTATAATCGACTTCTACACAAAATAATGATACATATATGCCAAATTGGCGTTACAAACAATATAGTGTGTAAATTTAACACAACTAAACAACAAAATAGATCAACTCAGGACATGGTTCACACAAGATCTAATCAACATTATTTGATTTTTGATTGTGATCGGTTGATATTGGATACTGACGAATTTGTTATGAATAACGCATGGAGGTTATCATGCGTTTCCATGAGTAACTTAAAATTGTACATTTAATTTTGCTTCATTTGCTAATGACGTTACACTATTTTCAGTTGATTTGACCTATATGTACATTACACATCTACATTATATAGACACGCGTAAGTTGATATATTGTAAGGCACAACGACCTGGTAAATATTAATGCACGTAAAGAGAAAATATAAAGGTTTAGATTATTAATGTTGTACTTATTTGTAACAAACCGTCGGTACAAGTGGTACCAGTATACCATATATACCGTTATTGTTGTTATAGAAATTGATCACATTTAGTGTTTTTGTAAATTGTACACCTGGGATATTTTCGTTCAGTGTTCAGTGCGTTATTTGGTTAATACTAAGCTATACCGCAAAGGAAATAATTTCAAGCAAAAAAAGGAGCTATGTTGATAAACGACATTATTATTTTTTTCTTCCCCATTTTTATAAAAAAAGAAAAGAAATATATAAAATATAACGTTGAGCTTTTTTAATATTTATAGAAATTGGTTAAAAAATATTTTCCTGTATGTAAACAACGGAAACCCGTAAGGGGTTATTTATCATACTAAAAAAGGGTTTTGTTTTTGTTGTGTATTGAGACAGGCACAGAAAAAATTCTCTGTTGAAATTTTAGAATACTAGTCTGGTACAACCTTTTAGAATTTTTAAAACGTTTTCTCGTAACAGAATTAAGACATTCAGTACGTTCTGTGGAAAAAAACAATTTTCAAGTATTTGTCTTTTTTACGCAAAAATTACTTATTATTTTATTCAGAAAAATATTCATTAAGAAATTTCGTGGTTGCGTAACTGAAGGAAATAAACAAAAATTTTTATCAAACAATTGTGATTTCGTCATTTTGTCACCAAATTCGCTAAAATTGGTGCGAAAGGTCAACTTTATTGTTGGAACTCTATTATTGTGTTGTGATATATTTCGAAAACAAAGGGAAATATCGAAAAAATTTATTTTTTTTTATGCAACGTACCGAGAACTATAAGAATTTACCTTCAAATTTTGGGACCAGAGAACTGACAATAATGGCGGAATAAAAAAAATTGATCAGAACATCCAAAATATGAATTATTAATCTTTTCTGAACAGATGAAGTGCAATGTCTTCAGATTTTGGAGCAATGAAAACAAAAAATTTGAAAACACTAAAAAAAATTGCTTAAAGAAATAATAAATTGGCCGGCAATATCAAAAACATTGATCTTTTTGGACTCTTCTTAAGTTGTATCATCAAGGCCACAGTGGTTCTATATATCAAAAGTAGTAAGGTCACAACGGTTCTGTACCAGATGTAGTATAGGGTTAGAAAAATAAAATGAAAACTGCATATAAGTACCTACGTGTTTTGTCATTACAATTATATCTACACAACCAGGGCCGGCGTGACCATATAGACGAATTAGGCGACCGCCTAGGGTGCCAAAAATCGAGGGACGCCAAAAATCTGGGGACGCAAAAATTATAAATTTGGCAAGCATAGTACGTATTTTTGTTAACTAAATTCACTTTTCAAATGATTTCAATAATTGGAAATTTTTGTTGTCAAAGTATAAAGTATAAAAAAGTATATTAAGAAAGGGGTCAGCCAATTTTTTTTTCTAAAATAATCTCCTTTTATGATTTTGTATTAAAATATTTCTTTAATGCTCAAAAAAGTGTCGACGTTTATCTGCATTATATGGTTGGGCAAGTGGTCGAAAAACGACATTTCATATTACACGATCTAATGTTATTCCAGTTACTGACGGAAATGATTCCGGTCTACAAGAATAACGTAGTCTATGACACAGGAAAGACTGTTAGACTTAGCGACAATGTCAACTTAACAAGAATTAGCGCAAACCATCGTCCTGAATGAACTGGTTCTTGTATTTTCTAAGCTTAAGACTACGAAAAGTAAAATATAATTTCCAGTTTTTTTTTATTTTCTGTTTTGTTATACTTTGTTTTCTATATTTCTTTGTTTTCTTATCTTTTTCTTTTATTATTTAATTAGGGTAAAGCCTCTATACTCGAACGCGATTCAGTACTCGAACAGTTTCGATATTTTATATGTTAATGAAGTTATTTCTAAAAAAAACCTACAAATATCAAAACTGTTCGACTATTAAATTGCGTTCTAGTATAGGGGCTTTTACGTTAGTGATTTAATTGTGTTAATATACTTTGTGAAAAACTTCCACACGTTAAAAGTTGAAGATTCAGTGTATGACTTCCAACAATTATTATATCTAAAAGTGTTTATCAAGTTCGGGGGCGCCAAAAAATGTTTCGCCTAGGGCGTCAAATAACCTTGCACCGGCCCTGTACATAATATAAAAAACGAGAGCAACCATGCATTTCGTTCAAACAGTTTATTTTTAACTGATACTTTATAGATATATAAGAAAGCCCTACCTACACTGACTACATAAATTTTGAATCAGAACAAAGTTTTCAATCAGACCCCGCTTTTGGTCAGGCCGGCCGCGGGCTTCATTTATACGTTGTTATTGTTGTTAAATTTAATAAACTAATTTACATCGAAATTATCTCAGGCGCATCTACTGGTCATCTATTAATACAGGTCCCCTAGAATCTTTTATTTACCACGGGAACAATGACACATGATCCGAACACACTGTAAACACTATTCATTAATTACTACGGTAAATGAAAGCTATGTATACAGGTAAACAGGAACTTACCAACAGACTAAACTATGGATATAGTTGCCTCGATAGGAATTAGAGTAAATAGCCTATTGTTGCATGTTTATATGCATCATTGGCCTGTTCCTCGATTTTCTGAAACAATTGTGAATTTAAATGTGTTCGACCATATACCTACTAGACCCAATGTACATAAAGCGGGTTACGTGCATTAGTTTGCATGATCGAAAGTAATATAGCTCGCGTATAGTGAGCTACATAAATATACACTAATGTTATACATAATATGGGGGTAGGTATAAGTTGTTCGTACTGTATAGATGTTCAAAAAATCCTTCAAAGTGAGTATGAAATTATTGTATTTTCTATAGCAATTTTTAATACATACTCAAAAGGTGTGAACATTATGAACACGATGCAATATGCCTTATGTGCAATATATTAAGTAGCGGGTTAGTGGAGTGGTTTCAAATTTCCTTCAATTTTTACGATTTACAGTAAACATTTTTTTCCGTCTGTGCAGATAAACCATTTTATCTACGATTGCCGTGAAATTGCTTATTTAGCTAAGCTATATTTTAAATATACCTGTGCTAAATTTTATACTTTACACGCGCCTATATGTAAAGAAACATAGCTGGTTATACATTTATTAATTTTATATCATATGTTACATTAAAACCTGTACTAAATTATATTACCTAAAAACTGAATGTTGGCACTTGGTTTTAATGAATGTTAATCGTAGATAAATTATAGTATGTAACTCGGTTGTTAGGCATGCTACGCGTTCGTCATTGCGCGGCTCTTGCGTAACTTTTTCGCTCGTATGTAATATGTAACTTACAATCTAAATCACGTAATATATATTATAAAATACGAAATATTGAAGAATCCGACATTTCGTATTACGTAATCGAATAGATAGCAAAAAGATAAGATAGACACAATTCAGATCTTGACTTGAATCTGCCAGTACCAGTGATACACACACCGGCAGAATTGGCGGAACATACAAAAAATCTGTAAAAATCAAACAAACCATTTAATTTCAAGAAAATATTAATCTTATTTAATTATTCACTTAAAATTACATGTTCACAAGTCGATATATCTTTATTTTCGGTAGCAAAGCAAGTAACCATATAAAATGGCAAATTTTTGGAATTTTATGTCGTCTAAGAATAATTTAAGTTAAAGATTATTTAACAAATAGAAAATGAAATACAGCGTTTTAATCCCGCCTAGTTCCCTCCGTGCTCTTATCAAAGCTTCCATTCGTTTTTCTATACTATTCGTTTTTCTATAGTTTCCTGGGACAGTCTTTGCCATTCTTCAATTACAGCAGTTTGAAGCTCGACCATATTGAGAAAAAACGGCATTTGAATTCGAAAGTGCCAAACCTCTTAAAAAGAATTGCATCAATAATAAATAAAAACAATTCTATGGAAAGTCAATTGATTCGTTACTTTAATATTATTTTAAATAAAAATGAAAATAAATCTGCCAACTTTGTTTAATAAATAGGTTTTTATATATTTTTTTTTTGTGTTCCGCTAATTATGCCGATGTGTGTATATAAAATTATATAGGTATATTTCAGAGTAAAAAGCAACATTCTAGATAAAGACAGTTAAAATTTGCCAAATACCTAACTAGTGCCAATTATTCTAAATAGTCTAATTCGAATGTGGATAGCATTATTTTCATTAGATTTACATATAGAAGTTTTCGAAGAAAGCATTTTTCTTATCTGTGCATATAATTTCCAATCAGAAAAATTACGATTTCTGAATGTATATAGCAGGGCCGGCTCGTACAAAATGTGTGTCCACACTAGACCTCACGCCGCTGACTGATTTTGTAAAATCAAGAACTTTATGCAATCTATTTTAATTGCATCGAAATTTTGCTATAGTGTTCTGAAAACTCTACTAAGTTGTCAAGGCTGAAAAAAAATATTATTTTGGACCTACCGTTACTCAGGGCCTACTTACTTTTTCAATAATATCATGCATCAAATTTCTGTACTAAAACTGACATGGTTACAGCAGTTCTGTACCAAAAGTATAGAGCCCCGATGCGAAAATCTGGGGCCGCAAGTACAGCAAATAAAGTTCAGGAATAGAATAAATGAAAGAAAACAGAAAACCGATATTATAAGTAAAATCTCAGAATTACCACCGAGAATAAAAAGAATACAAAACGTGTAAATGCATACTTTGAATCTGGACCGCCTATCAGTCAACTAGGGCCCCTTAACCTGGTTCAGAACTTAAATCAGGTGTGGTTCCTTTCTTAGATCACTAGCAAGGTTAGTTCTATAACAAAAGTGGTAAGGTTACAGGGAGTCTACACCAAAGGATTTTGGAAAACGAAATAAAAATAACATATTGTGCCGATGCATTTTTTTCTTTCAATTTTGACTATACAAGAAACGAGAGCATTTTCGTTTAAAGGGTTTATTGTCAACTGAAATTAAGTTGAAAACGTATTATGCCAGAATTTTTTCTTTGAACAACCGGAGTCTCATAAGGATCTATGATTTGTTCAGAATAAATTATCAAGTCGTTTCCATGTAGACCGTCCTATGCCTTACTGCATTGTAAAAGCAGCAAACTACAACAAATTGTTATGTTGTTTTATGAAATTTCTTTCAAGACTCCATAAGTCAACTTTGTATCGCGCTTCACTTTTCGTTGAGCCGAGCCTGCTATATATCCGATTACGTAAACTGATATTCTTTCAAAAATATACGAGTATGTATGTATGTAGATACTGGAAACAAACGGAATGAGATAAATTGTCGTTTACGGTGGTTTTGTCTGCCAATTTACTACGTATTAGAGTACAATTTCTGTTTGTATATATACTGAATTTGTATGTTGAAATATTCATTACACTAATGGTGGCTCCATACATGTCATATTATGGCATAATATATTGCCTCAATCAACTGGTAATATGAGAATCTAAATTAAAAAAAAAAAAAAAAAAAAAAAAAAACTAAATTCGTGTTGAACATTCCTTATAGGTTTGGATTCTATAGTGGCGATAGTTATATTAAATATATTTTCCAAGTATTTTCCAAGGTTTAGCTATTATTAAAATAAATAAACATACCGTAAAACCATCTAGACCCGGACACTTTTTTACATTTTCCGTCATAGATATCACCAATAAAAGTATAACCATTAGAACGAGTGTATATTATTTGTTATATCCCTGAGCCATTTGTTTCATTATAAGTAAAAATAAAAAAAAATAAAAAAATTAGTAAGTGTCCGGGTCTATACCCTAAATCAGTCTTGACCCGGACACTTACTTAAATAACGTAATAACATTCAAACTAATCTTTCCCATCGGGGTTAGAACAGTGTTTTATATCGTCTGATGTCTTTGAACCTGTCAAAGGCTTCAAAATGTTATGTGGGAAGGGAGAGGGGTAAATGAGTAGTATGTCTCTCTATGAAGTAAAGATGGGATATGACACCAGAAGGAGGCATAAACAGCGTAATTCTGGCGGGAATATAACGTATGGATAGTGGAAGTTACAGTCAGTGCGAATCGCGGCCATAGGGTAATAAACTGATATGTTCGGGTCTAAACGGATATATGTAAATTGCATGTTTTTTTTTTTTTATATATACATCGAATATAACTTCAAACATCATTAAATGATGCGTGATAAAATTCTGAACACATACATATCAAAACTAAAACAATATGACAATTATGACGAAAATTACATGTCTAAGTTAGACACAGATTTTATTTCTTTGAAAAACTGGAGGATAGTAATCCTGTAAAATGAGATAATAAAAATTGAAATCCGTAGTTTTTATTGGTACAGCTGTTTAGAAGATGTTTCTCCCTCTCTAATGACGTCAAGAACAAATGTTTATTGTTGCAGGTTAATATAGAAATTATTTACTTTGAAGATTGGTGCAAAGTGTCCGGGTCTAGACGGTTTTACGGTATCTGATAATGTTACTTATACATGTGTTATTGAGGATCAATTACGTAATAATTAATTATCCATATTTCTTGAGCAAGTACATAAATTTTGGAGTCCAATATGTCGCCAATGAAGTCGATACATAAAAAGTGGTTAAAGGAAGCTGAACTTCAATGCCCTTTCTAACGATATGTCTACCACGCTACGTAAAATTACGAAAAAATCAAAATTTTGTACACTTTTTCAACGTTTCCTTTAATAATTTGAATTTTTCTGGAGATTTTTGGAAAATCTTTTCCAATATCGAAACATGCGTCACTGTAAAATTTCTTTTACTGGAAACCACTTCTCTACTTTTGAAAATTCGGTTGCCTTTTATCTTCAAAAGTTATGGACACAATTTTATGTGATTTTTAAATCAATAGTTTGAAAACTACGGAAAGATGGGCGAAAAAACCTAACTTTAAAGTTCAATATTTTGCAAACTGGGTTCAAAAATTAAAAATAGTAGTAGAAGCCTTTATTTTATGAGCCTTTTCTAACAATATCACCCACGATGTGATAGGTCAAAAAATATTTTATCACCACTTTTTAGTACCGAAATACCTACAGCATTTACTTGCAAAATTTCAGGTTCATAGATTAAAAAATGCAGAAATTGCCGGGATGTGACAGAAAAATAAACGAACTGGACGAAACTATAAGAGTTCCAAGATGTTTCTATAAACTCTTAATACAGGTATCAAATTTTATCATTTGGTTTCAAGTCTTATCAAAAGTAGTATATCTTATTTTCAAAATACAATACAAACTATCATATAAATGGTACTTTTTTTTAAATTTATAGGACTCTAAATTGAAATAAAATACGTAAATGTTAGAGGCTTTTCTCTTGATTTGAGACTTGATTTTCGGGAGCTTATTGTTTGAAAGTAATTTCCGACACACAGACTGGTACGTCCGCCACAATTAGTTTTAATAAACCGCATTCTGTCAATTCAATTTCGAAACACATTTTCGAGTACTTAGGACCTTATTTTAGTGACTACATACTAAAAAAAATGGTAAGCTTATAATGTGTGGACCCATCACAATATCCAAATTGTCAAGTATTTTTGCTGAAGCCAAATTCTATTAGGCCTCTCGCCGCTGTCGCCGAAATGGATCTATCTAAATAATACAGTTTTCATTTCATAAAACAAAACATTCAATATCCGATACAAGTTAATAGTTCATTGGCTTCCTCTCACCCCAAATCACAAACAAATGTATACATTTATCTCTGTCATCACTGCCGGTACATGTCGACAGAACGTAGGTACGACCGACATAGCCCGACTACATTCATATGCCATGTTCGTATTTATTATATGGCGTTTGTAAACATTCATATATGCATGTATGTTGTTCATATGTATCGGCAAACATGGCACCCTAATTTCCACAATTTCGTTTAGTTTCATATTCTCCACTAGATGTGTGTTTTATTAGATATAATCTAGTATGTTTACAGGTCGGATGTAGATATGTGGAGCCCAATATGTAGGTACCTAACTACCTATGTAGTTCATAATGCCTTATTTAAATTGAAAATTTAAATATTTTCAGCAACAATTGGGTAATAATGCGAAATTTTATGAATAGTTGACTACCGATGGTTATTTAAATGAGTTTTCTATAATTGTATTTCTCGTAAATTTTATCCAACGGGGTAAGTTTTGTTTTAAAAAATTTAACCTAAAATTTAATCTAATTGTTGAAGAAAATCGACATTTTCACTTCTAGTACACGTAACAGTTTATATATTACTCATAAAATCAAAATAATAGCAAAACTAAAAAAAAAAAAAACTTATATTCCTAACATGATATAGTTTTAATTTAAAGGGAAAATTCGACAAAAAAAACATCAAAATTCGACCTTTATTAGTTTTTTTTCTTTTTTTATACAAATAAATATTTTTTTTTTATTAAAAAACTAAATATACATACAATATTGTTTCTACATGTCTTGCGATTACAAGTTTTTTTTTTTTTTTGTTTTTTTTTTTAATTCAAAATTGAGCTGTTTATAAATGGCTTTGAAGTCGATACTGCGAAATTTTTCCACCGTGATGGTTCCTCGCGTTCTGAAATCCCCAGTGAGCCAAAATCAAAAAATCAAGAAGTTCCTCAAAACATACATAAACAGTTATGGCACGAACTAGGATCTGAGAAAAAAAATAAAAAATCACGGAAAAATCGCATTTTGAAAATAAATTTTCAAAAATCACCGCTTTTTGTCGACTATAAACAACCGGTATTTTGAAAATATATTATAGAACCAAAAGTTCCTGCCAAAGTGACGGTATTGAGGAATAATATGCACTTTGATTTATGTCTATATCTCAAATACTTTTTGAGATACACGAGGAACCACGTCAAAAAACGTACTTCCGAGGAAAAGCATTTAAAGTTTCGTTGTTTTTTTCTTCTTAAAATTGAATTATAGTAAAGTGCGTGCACTAAAATACCCATATGTTTTTGATTTTTCATTTTTTTAAAATAAAATTTTAGGAGAAAATTTCTAACACCTTAAGGAACATAATTAGGAAGAAAAAAAATCGATTTCTACACGGAGAGAAAATTTCTATAAAAATTACTGTGCTCATACTACAAACGACGTGTAACAGGCGAACATATCCAATTTTACCGTACAAAAATTGGATATGTTCGCCTGTTACACGTCGATTGTAGTATGAGCACAGTAATTTTTATAGGAATTTTCTCTCCGTGTATTTTTTTAGCGAATCTCCACTTAATACAAAAAGTTAATTCTGTGATCGATCGCGATAACGTTAATTGAAGATTTATCTGCACCAAGCGATTCGGGTTTTTCGGACTATGGTACAGCTAAAACCCTCGCTATGAAATAGGCAATCATGGATCAGTCGTAAAAGTATAGAAGTTGAGATCTTGGAACGAAGATGGAGAACTTTACAAACTTCTATTCGTAGATACTTCTAAAATTAATTTCTCTATTACTTTAATCATCATAGTAAGATACCAGTACAATTTCTTACTGTTCTAAGTAGATATATGACGCATTGCCAAATAAAAATGGCGATATAGGAAATATTTCCAAGTGCGCATTCTCTGTTTCACTTAAGTCCTAGACATTGGAATTGTGGCTATTATATAGAAAAGATGATTTTGGTTACTGTAGCCTTGTTAACAGAAAATGACATATTTTTGACACACGACATATTAGAGTAGCAACTTAACCCTAATTTTTAACAAAAAGCGACCACAAGCGTTCTAGTGGCTGATTTTTCTTTTAATCGATTCAAAATTTTAAAAAAAAAATTCCAATACTATTTTTTTACCAAATGCCGGCGTCACTGTGAAATTAATGAAAGCAATAGGTAAGATACATGTATAATTTTGTATTTGTAGTATTCTGTAAGCGCAATTGATATATAAAAAAAATTATAACATTTTTTTAAAGAGAGAAAAAACTATTGACAAATATGATATTTTAGAATGAATACGTAGACTAAAATCAAACATTTATAAGAATACTTGTCAAATTATTTATTTTTATCAATTTTTAGCATTGAAGCCGTGGCTTAATCAAAAAATAGTATTTGAATTTTATATTTTATTTTAAATTCTACATCGATTAAAAAAAAACAGCCACTAGAACGCTCGTGAACACTTTTTCAATTTCTAACCATATTTTTAAGGGTAAGTTCCTAGCCTATATTGAAGCAACGGCGACGATATAGTAAATTAAATAAACAAATAAATTAAAATTTATTTCAAGTTTTTGATTAGTCTGACTGTATGTGCTCATGCAGTATATTTGTTCGTGAGACACACACGTGACTTATTGTTAGTCACACTATCTATTTATTTTTTTAAACAATTTTCAACCGGTCTTCAGTGATAAGAACATTAAATTTTTGTTTTCTGTTGATTCAATTGCGCCAGTGACAAGTTTACTGTTAGGTAGCTGTTCCCGTACTACAACAATAACATGCAATGTTTCATTGTGTGCGTTATAAGGAGTTTTGGGGGTAATATTGGTTGTTTGATGGGGCACAGTTTCACAATCATTAATAAATTTGATAATCAAAAAAAAAAAAAAAAAAAAAAATCGAATTTAAAAAGTGATAAGCTTAACTGTACTGCTATAATTCACATCTAGCGACGATAGCAACATATAGCTTATAGGGATACCTACAAATCTACATATATTCGTATGTACTGAATATGTATATACCCGGTTATCTTGTTAAACATGGGATACATAAATATGTAGGTACGAAACGGCATAACACTCAAATGCTCGTTTCATTTACAACAGTTATTTATCTAATATTTATACAAATCTATTTGTAATATAGGTATATGTTTATATATTTACATGCGAGTGCATATGTGTCGTCGCTAGATACGTGTTTTGAACGTAAACGTAGTCGGAAAAGCTTATTAACAGATACCTATAATTTATATTTATATTTCCGAACGGTTTGTACTGGATCTACACCTACAAATATAACATAGATGTAAGTTTTTAAAGTGTACTATGTATACATATGTAATTTACAAGCGTACAGTTTGCTACCAGGCATATACATTATGCGATAATACAAAAGAATTACATATATCATTATTTATACATGCAGGTGAGTTTAAAGTTTTAAAATATTTAAAATTTTCCTTCAGTTTTGTACAGAAAACAAAACTAAAATAAAATAAAATGAAACATTTTCAATTATATTTTCAATTTTGTTTTAATTATATCGAAGTACTTTCCTATTTAATATTTCAATTTTAAACCTGCATATAAGCCCTTGTAAGTTTGTAGGCTCTATAGGCTAAGTGCCTGTTGTCGATTGGATAAGAAGGTCTGTGCCTGTTGTCGATTGGATAAGAAATTAAACAAGAAAGTAAGAAATGTTATAAAATTCGTAATAAAATATATTAAAAAGGGTGGAGGCGCTGAAAAGCGACATAACTAAATAATCAACATAACTAGTTTTCTCATTTGATCATTTAAAACAAAGCTCCAGGATTTTGAAAAATCATTACGAGCAAATAGCATTAACACTTTCATTGTCAAGCTAAAAATATAGACTTTGTGAGATGGACAAATATTTTATATTGAATAAGTAGATTCTTCTATTTGCCACGCGATATCGCATGACTAGCCATTTAGTAAAGAAGCAGTATCACGCGATATCGCGTGATCGGCAACGAAAGTGTTAATTAGTTATCTTAAGTTTGTTAGTTACTCTGGAATCGATATCTTATCAAGTTTTAGCCTCACTCTATTTCATCCACATTGTTTTGAGTTTATTTTATAAAAAGTTGGCAACACAAAACATTAGACTACATTATCTTTCGAAATACATCCCAACAAAAAAACAATTCAGTTAAAAATTTAGCCAAGACTCACAACTATTTTACTTTCAAAAGTTATGAGATCTAAAGTAGCGCCAAGCCCTAAATAAGTCAACATCATGGTCAAAACAAGTTATAAGGCTTCGCCGTTTCGCGAAACTATGGTACATAAAATCAAATATTAACAGCTCATAGTAGATTATTGTGCTATTGACCATTGACTATTTACCATAGCTCCGGGAATCGGCCAAGCCTGATAACTTGATTTGACCATGATGTCGACTTATTTAAGGCTTGGCGCTACATTAGATCTCATAACTTTTTAAGACTCATAGTTGTGAGTCTTGGCTAAATTTTTAACATGAAATACTTTTTTGGTGGGATTTCAGTTCTTTTTGTAAGTTATTCGTGTTTTTTTCTTTTTATAGGAACTCTTTCCTGGATATCAGAAGCTGCTGTCTTCATTACCCACACCCTATCTTTCCCTCTATAATTTTGATGATCATGAGTGAGTGTGTGAGTGACGATTTTAATGAAATTTGCTTGTTAATAAAATCTAAAGCAGTAGAGCTACAAAATTGAAATTTGGTATTTATCGAGCCAAAATTCGTTAATTAACGAGTTATAGCAACTGCTTAGTTTATCGTTAATACAACACCGACAACAACCATCTTTATCGTAAGGTTAATAAAATAATAGGAATAATACGCTCAGGCGTAATAAAATTAAAACAGCAGAAATATCGCAAGCGCTATACAAATATTTAAAAAATGCTTCTCCTGCAAAATTTGATATTTGTCGGTTACGCTAAAATGGCGGTAATGGCTCGATATCATTAGATTGGTGACTGACAGTTCTAACAATTTGAGCTCTTATCCAGACCGAAGTTATTAGGGTCCAAAAATAGGCTGAATTACTTCGAGAAAAAATACAGCAGTGTCCTATTTGTTTTGTTTTGCCTCGTCTTGGCGTAGGCACTGCCGTGTCCCCAGATACAACACATTATACTGAATCTTTAGTTTCAAGACAATATTTAATTTTAAAATATCACAATTTTTTAAAGACCCCTGTATGTTATATTTTTCATTGCACCCAATGAGAACAAAATATTGGCATCGATTGTACACAACTACATACGAGTAGGTACCTATCGACTTGTTTACATGTTGATATAAAAGATGAGCTTGTTTTGTTGGTAATTAAAATCACTTGTAATGAAATATAACAACTATTCATATCATATATTTATCTACGTACAATAAACATACACGTATATAGCTACAATACACGTACAATAGTGATCATCAATATTTTCAACGGGGCACTGAAGCCTCTCACCCCCCAATACCAGCATATTATGTACTTCCATTATAGCGAAAGCTATGTACTGTTAACAACATTAGTATAATATTATATCTACTATTGATAACAATCTTCGAGTTCATATATGCCTGTGGAGCTTAATTTTAAAACCATGGAACACTGGAAGGAAAACAACTATCTCTTTTCTGCAATCACTTATGGGCAAGTATGTGCATTTTACAGAACTAAGTTGTCATTCAACTTAGTAGCTACCAATGGGTGTGTTTCAATTGTTGTCATATTGTTGCCGTTGTGTTGACACGGTATACGTGGTATACGTACATCACGTACATGATGCATGCCACATGCGTGTTATGTATATGCGTATGCAAAACACCCATACACACAACCATCTATCGCACTACCACACACAACTCCGCGTGCACATATATAACATAGTGGGGGGTTATTTTCTATCCTTTGCCGTTACACTGGTTTCAGTAGTATAGAGATACTACCGTTCGTTCTGTAATATTCTGTGTTTAAAACCAACAGGTTCCATATTTTAGAAGTTAAAATTAAGTCGACCCACCGACAACGTTTCTGCAGCACATATATTTATTCTGAAGGAGCAGTGCATATTTTTTTAACTTCATGGGTCGTAAGTTGACGTTTAGACAGCAGTTAACTTGAGACGTAAGCAACATTTACTATTCCATTTTCTGCTTACTATAATACAAAAAATAGTAGGTCTTAAATGTTTACTTACCGCTCTAGGAACGTAAGTAGTCACTTAACTATTTTACTTTTAAAAGGTTACTTATAGACGCCCACTATTCGTTTTTATGAAAACTGCATTCTTCGGTTGAAAAAATAACTTATAGATACCTAAGTTCATTTTTGTGGCCATGCATTTTCAATCTTGGACTCTCAAACTGCATCGGAAGCTACAAAAATAACACTTACGGTGATGGCCGGTGAGAGAAATGACGGGCACCCAAGCACAAGAAAAAACTTTCGAGCATTTTTCCTTCAAAAATACAATCGACGAGCAAAAAAAAAAACACTGTTCACTCTGTCCGGGCCCCTAATGGAGGCTGCGGCCCCCCTTTTTAAAGCCGAGCCACCGGGCAATTGCTCCACCTGACCCACCCTCTCGCCGGCCCTATTTACGGTACTCGCTAAGTATATTGAATAAAATTTACTTTTGAAATTTTACTCTAGCCACATGTATTTACAAACAGTATTATTTAGAATAACGAGATTTAAAATAAATGTAATATACTCCGATACTCGAATATGTTTGTAACTGAATGAAAATGCAATTTGCATTATATATATATATATATATATATATATATATATATATATATATATATATATATATATATATATATATATATATATATATATATATATTATATACACACTACCGGAAAAATTAAAGGTTCAAAAAAAAAGTTCAAAAAAAAAAAAACAAATTTTTGAAAATTATTTAAGAAATTTTCTTTTTTTATAAATTTGAATATTGTTATTGATAAAAATGTGAAAAAAGGTGAGAAAAATTTTTTTTTTATTTTGTTAAAGATTATAAAAGTTTAAGAGCAAAAAAATGATCCTTAAATCTTTCAAAAATTCAATCGAATGAAACAAAAAAACGGCTGGATGGATTAGATTGAAACGCAGTGGAGTTTTTGTGGGTACATTGAACTATACAAGGCACACTTAATATTAATGGTTTGCCCGATATTTTTAATTCAGCGCTTGATTTTCCAAAAAGCCACCAAAAGCTCATTTTTTCTTGATTTTTCAAATTCATGCAGAGTATGCAAAAAAAAATTTTTCCGAAAAAACAATGGCTAATCCTTGTAGAGAATTTATTCGAGTTTCTAAAACCCATCTTCAATTTTCTGTGTGATCATTGGTTGCTGAGATATCGATGGTCAAAAACGAAATGATCCTTTTCCATTCAAAGCCCGATATCTCAGCGAGGAGTGGTCGTATAAAGGTCTAAAAAAAAGCAAATTAAAGCTGAATGAACAGGTTATCCGGTTCATATGGTGGTTAAGTCGGAAAAATTTTTTCCAAGTCCGTGGACCAAAAAAAGAAACCGAAAAAATTTCGAAAATTTTTTTTCAGTGTATTTATTAGGATTCAGCGATACACGTTACTTTGAAAATTTTTTATCGCAAGATCTTGAAACTAGAAACTTCCAGCTTTTAATTGCTTTGCTTACGACTCCGATACGACCATTTTTCACAAAGACACAGGCATTCGAAAAATCGCTAAAAATTTAGATTTTTTTTTTTTTTGATCCTTTAATTTTTTTCGCTAGTGTACATAAAATTACATAAAATTCGGTATCCAAAATCCAAAGATTACGGCAGTTCTATATCAAAAGTAGAAAGGTCACAACAGTTTTATTAGAAAAGCTCGCAGTAATTATAAACCAAAAGTAGTAAAGTTACAGCGATTCTACGCCAAAAGTAGTAAGGTCACAGTAGGTCTATACCAAAAGTAGTAAGGTTACAGCAGTTTCACTGATTTGAACGTTACTTTATGATATTCGATATTTGTTTTATTATTTACAGCAATTTTATACCACAAATAGTATAAGGTTATATAGTAAAGAATAATATAAAAAAAATAAAAAAATAAAAATAAAAAAAAAAACGCGAAAATAATCATATTAAAACGAAAACATGTCAGGTCGGTAAATTTGTTCAACCACCGCAATCTCATAAGGATCTAGCATTTGTTCGGAATTGCTAAAATCGTTCCATTTGCTTTGTTTACTTTGTATCGGGCTTAGCTTTTGGTCGGGTCGACTCTATCAATAGGAATATATGAAAAGTACAAGCAACTTTGTATTGGACCTATAAGTCAAAAATATTTTCTAAACGATGGTTAATCGGTTCTTTGAAATAACGCTTTAAACTTGCAACTTCTTCATTTTAAGCGTTCATTAATTTTTTAGTGTAAAAATAGTGACATTTAAAAGATTAGTCTGTCCCTCCTAACCTATAAACCACTGCCTCGACAAAGCAAACACGTTGTGCGAATATAACCTCGATCGGTTAAGTCATTCAGAAGTTACACAACAAATATTCAGAACAATACACTTAAAAAAAAAAATATTATCTATGTAAAACACGGACGAAAAATATAATTATCATTTTGTTAATTGAAACACAAATTAAAAATTGTAATAATTTAAAAAATATCTTTTTATAAATCAAATCTGTATAACTGCCGAAAATAAAATTCATTCATAATGTACATATGCATATGCGTATTCATACAATTCAAAAAGGTTGAATTTTTAAATATGCCATTAATTTTTTATAGCATGGCAAAAAGTTTTGATTATAAAATCCATTAATGTAAAATTATTTGTTTAGTAATAGTTACAAATGTAGTATATACATATATTAAGTCGAAATACAGGGTGTATGAGTTTACTAATTACAGCTTTCATATTATAATAGATTCTTTAAATAAAATGGCGTTACATAAAACAACTCTAGCTGAGAACAAAAGTTGAGATGGAAATACATTTTGCATGAGCCTCAAACGCCTGTTCACTTCTGCGTACAGTTTCCAAACAAATATAAAAACTCATCGACTCGATTCCTGTTTATTTCGTGTTAAAAGTGACAACTTTCGCCTCAAATGTCAGTGGAAAAGATGAATCTTTTATTGATACTTTAGTATATTACTTATCGAAGCCCATTAGTGGTATTTTTTTGGTTTGCAATGCAATATAAGAATTTAAGACTGAAAGCCGAGGACTTTTAAGTTTCCATAACTTCAAAATCGAACTCATGAACCGAGTACGAGTATTCTTTTTAATCAAAAACTTACGAATAAATTGAAAAGAGATTGAAAATAACAATATGTAAATATAGCTAATGAAATTTATTAAAAGTACAGTAGACGTCTATAAGTAACCATTCCCATATAGGAATATTCCAATGAGCAATTACTTACGTTCCTAGGAATGGTAATCTGATTACTATAGTCACAACATAAAACAGATCAGCATCAACTTACGATACAATCATTTGAAAATAATTGTCACGTAGGTATGTGTTAAACGCATTAAGTCAGGATTTCGTAATTCAGTGGCTAAAGTTTCTCCGGATAAAATATTTCCTGCAATTATTTATTTAAAATAGGGAATTTTGGAATAAATGATCACCGTATTTTATTGAAAAATTTTTTTATTGGCTACCTACGTAGTTTCGAGTGAAAAAACTCTTCTTCAGGCCATATTCTTAAAAATATTAAAATTTAAAAACAGGAACATACATTTTTCGAACAACAATAAATTACTCTCAATTTTTTAAAAAAGTAGTAAAATGAATCGAATCACAATAAGTTATTAAAATATAAAATTAAATTAAACATTTATAAAACTAAACACTAAATTTTTTCAGCTCAATTTTTTCAAAAAATTCATTTTTGCAGCTACTTGTTTACTCTCTATAAAAATAAATAGATAAAAAATCTCTTTTTGAAATACAACTATACTTTATTTTTGTCTGTATAATTTTGGTAAAAATTTTTTCGTGTTAATTCATTTATCATTTTGACTTGATATTATTAAAAAGTATTTGATTTTATTTTGTTACTTTAAAATATTGTCTGTTTTTAATTTTAATTTTAACAAATTGACTAAAAAAATTAAATGTTTAGTTTTATAAATGTTTAATTTAATTTTATATTTTAATAACTTATTGTGATTCGATTCATTTTACTACTTTTTTTAAAAATTATGAGTAATTTATTGTTGTTCGAAAAATGTATGTTCCTGTTTTTAAATTTTAATATTTTTAATATTTTTAAGAATATGGCCTGAAGAAGAGATTTTTCACTCGAAACGTACGTAGCCAAATAAAATTTTTTTTTCAATAGAATACGGTGATCATTTATTCCAAAATTCCCTATTTAAATAATCCAAAATCACCAAAACTCTCCCTATATTAAGTATTTATTTATAAACCTTTTATCTTATAATCTATAATATAGCTTTTAAAAAAAAAAAAAATGACACTGTTCTTAAATTACTAAGATCTAACACTTCTACAAAGTGGTCAAGTGCGAATGGACCACCTAATGCGACGACATAAATCATAAGGATTTTGTTTTTAGAACGATTTTCAAAATATTTAATAAAACTTAAAACATCAAGGACAGATTTTAGCACCTTAAGGAATTTAATGGGAGATAGTCGGGTACAAAAGTATAGCCCAGCAAAAAAATTTTCTTTTGTCAAAAATTAAATAAGTTAAATAAATTAAATAAGTTAAATAAATACATTTGACTAATGAAAAAATAAATTGTTTTTCTGGAATTCAACTCTAATTATTGGGGTCCTGAATATCCGGTTCCTAAATCATTGGGTAATTGGTTAAAACGAAATCATTAAACTCTTGAAATCCCAATTAAAACTACGTTGATATAAATAAATTAAATCTTCAATTATTACATTGATATACCACTTGTTTTTAGAGAATTTCCAGAATGGAAACTCGCTATTCCAGTTTTTAATTTCCGCGCGCTTATGTTGTAATGATATAAAAGCATTGTTGAAAAGACGTTGTAAAATGATGTTTATAAATTATATTTCGAAAACAGAGCGATAAATAATTTTTATTTGTTATTAAATATGATTTGTAACTTTGTATTTTATAACATTAAATTTGTATCAAATTCCTTTAACACGTTTTCATTTTATTCAAAAAAAAAACCGTGTGAATATATCAACTGCCCGTGTTAAAATTACAAAACTTTGAAACCGTTTTTCTAATTGTGGCGGCTAATTTTTTTTCGGTATAGACTCGTATTGTTGGTATTGAATTAAATAAATGTCTAGAGAAATTTCGTTAAAATCCTTTGAAAAATCGTTTCTTTGACCAGTTACCTTAAACCATTTTTGAGGATGAATGAAACATAGGCTAACTTCAAAAATGCATCACTGCTTGCATGAGGCAGAGTCAAAAGTTCAAAACGCATCAGACGCATCACAACGAAAAATCAAAAGTTCATTTTTGCATTTGATGCGTTAAAACAATGCATCAAAAAATTTGGTGATGCTTGTCCAAGATGCATGTCATGTCTGTAGCCAAATCAGAGGCTAAGTGATGCCAATATCCGTTCAAAAACATCTAATGTGCATCAAATTTCAAGAGAGCATCAGCAACGCATCATGTAGTATTAGACGCATCAGAAAAGTCATGATGCTGCATCGATGCGGTAAAGTTTACATTTTTGAAGTTACCCATACCTCATAAACAGTTTTGACTAAATAGGTAACCTACAGACTTGCCAAGTTCCAAATTTTCGTTTTCGTTTGCGTAAACGAGTAGTCGGAAACACACCGTATGTTTGTTTGTGTGACACACTGGTAATATGAAGCGGTCTGGTCGGTTGCAAGTTGAAAGTTACACGTGTATGTATAAACATGACAACACGTTACGTGCAAGTGTATATTTTAAAAAGGCACACAAACACGGACAACGGCAAAAATAAAAGGCAAACATAAACAAAAATGGTACATGTAGGTATAGTGTTGCGTTTGAACGTTTAAAACTGAATATTTCAGACATCGTGTCGCGTAGATACACAAGTTTGTGGTAAGTACACTGCTGATCATTAATTAAAATGCAATATCGAAAAAATATTTATTTATTTGGATTTTTGTTATTCAAATAAATATTCTTTTGGTATTGCCTTTCAGATAATAATCAGCAGTGTACTTACCACAAACTTGTATACGTGACACGATGGCTGTAATATTCAATTTTAATTGCATTTGAAATGCTTCTTAGAAATTTTGTTGTTGAAATAGAAAAATCGTAATGCACCTCACTTTTTTATATAAATTTATAGGCTGGGTGCGTGATGGCAACGACATCTATAATATACATTTTTTCGGGCTCATTAACGGATATAAATAATGGTTACCGTGGCAATAAATAAATTATAAATATTTTTAAAACTGTTAATATTTTATATAAATATTTTTAAAATTATTAATAAAATACTGGATGAAGTATAACAGTTATACTAAAAAGTAATTAAACAATTTTCGACGTTAATATGGATATAATTATCAAGACAGTATTTCCTTCCAACCTCGGACTATGCAGAGGAAAAAGTTGCTGGTGCCGGTGAAGTGCGCCAGGGAAATTCGAGAATTAAGAAATGCTGGCATAAGTCATTTACATAGTTTAATGTAGAGTCATAAGACAAACAATAATAACTTTAACTCCTTATAAAACATTATTTCATGTGACTATGTGAGTTAAAATACATCAAATATTTTTAATTCTGTATTTATGGATTGACGTGTAGAAGTTAATACTGTTGACAGATAAATAAGGAATGACATATTAGTTGCAACTGCGTTTATAATCAAAGTGAATCAATGTAAATATTTTTATTTAATATTTTTTATTATACAATAAACCCATATGAGCCCGTATTAATGCTTGGTTTCTCCACTACTCACGCTGCAATCGATTTAATTGTCCCCACCATATACTTCGCACGCTGCCTATAATAAGTAGTTTATTCTAAAAATCACTTCTCTGTTAAAAATAATTTTTTAAGAATTATTTTTTTGATTCAAAGAAAAAAGATTAAAGAAATTTTTAATTTTTAACAGAGAAATCGTTTTCAGAATGTATTATTATAAATTTAATATTAATAAATTTGAGCGTTACTTTATGGCGTTCCATTCTTATAAATAATAAACAAATACTTTATTTTGCAAAATACCACTAAAAGTGGTATTTTGCAAAAGTATTTGTTTATTATTATTATTAATAAATTTATATAAAATAAAAAAGTGAGGTGCATTACGATTTTTCTATTTGAACAAAAAAATTTCTAAGAAGCATTTCAAATGCAGTTTATTTATTTTAGCTTGAGTGGTGAAGTACAGTAAATAATCTGGGATAAATTTATTATTTACATACTTTTGTGAAATGATTATTGTTGAAATTTAAATACCACTCAAATAGTGAGGAACTAATGTTTGTTGAGCTCATAAAAGCAGAGCTACAACTCTCTGATTAATAACAACTGGTAGCATTAAAAAATGTGTATGCAGAAACAAATAAACAAATAACTAAATCACAAAACCATTTTTTTAAATTTTTCCTTTGAATTACCCCGATTTTATTTTATTTAAAAGTGGCTTCACCTCACAGCCACTACAGATTTCATTACACTCTTAATCATTACAAAATTTCTTGCGACTCCTCGGTACAGAATTTTATCACGTGATACCAATTAAAATTCACATAGTAACTGAAAAATTATCGAACTGGATCTGCTGGGACTCAAACTCAGATCTCTCGGGCACCCATTAGGACATCGAACCGTTGTTCGAAAGCCATTCCAGTTCAATAATTAGTCAATCACATACTCTCCTTAAAGACGTTCGAGCGCGTCCATAAAACACTACAGAATAATGTTATGTAGCTACCACAAAACACTATACCTGTATGTTATGCATACAGAGCTTGTGCTTGTGCATGTGTCATATCGTCATATATGATGTGTCGTGTATATGGGTGATTGCTATACGTACCACCTATGTACTAATATATGACATCAATACATACACAGTTTTTGATTGAAATTTAGTAGTCTGATTTGACCTTGTATGTATATTATGTACGTTTACATATCAAAATATACCCGAATATTAATTTCAGTAATTAATATTTCATTTTAACGTACGTCAACACGATCTTTTTGTGCAATTATATAAATTCCATATTTCAAAGAATATTTTTAAACATTTTTTATTATGGTATCTACTCTTATAATATACTTACTATAATTTTTAAAATGAAAAAATGCTGTTTAGAATATTTTTTCCTAATAGCTCTGTGTTAAAAATTTGATTTTTAATCGTCAATTACTTTAAGAAATGATGTATGAAGGACTTAAAATCTTTGAGGGAAGATAACTATGTAATTGAACTTGTCAATTCTCTAAAATTAAAATTTTTATCTACTATTAGGTTTGACGCACGAACGTCCTTAATGCAAGATACAGTTATATTTTTTTTTAAATTTCAAATACTATCGAGTGCCTATATTAACTAAGCTCGTATTAAAACATATGTTTTAATACCGGATATGTTCACTTAAATAATGTCCAGCTAAGCTGATATTTGAACACTCGATTTTTTTGCTACGTAAGTATATAACGAATTCATTATGTTAATTAAAAATTCACATAGTGACCGAAAAATTATCAAACTAGATCTGTTGGGACTTGAATTCGGATCTCTTGGTACTTTAAAAAAAAATACTTACAGTCCTATTCTTCGTATTTGGTCTCCGAGTCTGTAACAAAAATAAATTTAATATATTAATATAATTATTTTATTTTAAAATTTTAGCAGCTAGTAATAGGTATTAATACAAAATTACAAAATTTTAAAATGTCAAAAGGGGGATTAGGTTATTTGGTCAGATAATTGAAGGATAAAGTTTTGGAGAAAAACTGGATTGCTACCGAAAGCCAGAACATTAATAACCAGATTGACACTTTATATATTAACAACTATGAATCCATCTGTTGTACAGCACGACAACTACTGAAATAAACCATGTGTTACGCCCATAAGCAAAAATCCAGGTTCTTTGTTCTAGCTTATTAAAACTCATTGTGTTGCTTTGTATTCAATACATCAAAAATGTTCCTCTTACTTATATTTCAATATTCAAAAAATTTTATAAATTTTATAATTTTTAACAATTTAACTTTTGTTTTTATACGGACGACATTATAGTTTTTGTTTCTAATTTTATCATTTTGATTTCATGTGTATTTTTCTGTGTTTAATTATGACAATCTCTAGCACATGTAAGTATTTAATTTTGCATATATTCATTTTCTTTTTAATTTTCTTATAAATTATTTTATGTATTTAGTTTTTTCAAAACAAAATACTTGCCTGATGATGAAAATTTAATGTTTTCGAAACGTCGCAAATAAATATAATACTTAATTTTTATTAGTAACTGTTGGTGATTTTTCTCCAAAACTTTATCCTTCTAAAATTTTAAAATAACTATGATATTCTGCATTAACTACGACCATATTCTATACAATTAACTTTTGAAAATAATTTTAATACTTCCAACGCAAAAGGAAAAAGAATAATTGGTTACCTATTTTCGTTTATATTACAACTATTGCAAGCATTTTTAACTAACAATAATTTATCTATCTCTGGGTACTAATTTCGCCACAAATAAAACAAAGTAACATATTCGTATCTAAAACAAAGTTACTAATTCAAAATAAAAAAAAAATAAAAAATTGAATAATTTTAAAACTTTCTGTTATACCGATATTTTCGAAACATAAAAAAGTTTCAACTTGTTAAAACAGTAAATTTTAATGAAAGAAAGAAAAACAAAATTATTCCTTACACTACATTTCACTAACACACCTTCCTTGCTAAATAATTAATTATATTTTTCTACAATTAGAGTTTTTTTCCACCACACAGTCTGGCAAGTTTTCTGTTTCTCATTAAACAAGAATAACTATAACATACAGTAATTATTTAAAACTTGTACTGTTCAAAATATGCGAATTACTACGGCAAAATTAGAAATTAAAAAAAAAATTAAAAGAGGGATGAATTATCAAAAAGGGAAAAATGAAATATCTTTTTTTTCCTGAGCTTCTTCTAAGCTCTAGAACACCTATAGCTAATATTATTGTAGTTTAATTGAATCTCAATAATTCTTGAAAAAATTGTAGGTAATGAATCTCGAATTCTTAAGCCTTGTCCAGACTAACAGCAATATATTAGCTCTGCGACAAACAACATTGTTTGCCGATTTTATTCACTGATCAAGTTGGCGTCAGTAAACTTCAAAGCGAATAACATTTGTAACGAACATTTATAGTCCATAATTTCTTAATTTGCAAATAATTTTAATAACATAGTGCTCCAGAGAATTAATTTCTGATTTGATTTCCTTATTTTAATTACAACTTCTGATGAAAAATAGTTATTTGTGTATTAAGTGCGCAAAATGGTACATTGTCGCTCAAATTAGAATGTTGATGCGCGACGCCGCCTCTCCGGCTTCCTCTCCTCTCATTGGGCCTAGGTATTAGGGCTGTTGAGTATATATACTAGTATGGAAAAAAATAACTCAGTAACAAAATATCAGTAACAATATCAGCGTCAATATCAAAGGAATGAAAACGTATGCCGAATATGTACATTACACAAACATGTACATTACACATATGGACATTACACAAAAAAATTGTGCGCACAGAAATATCATAATTCATAACAATGCATTCAAAGTCTATCAAAATATGCAAAATATGTTAAACATACATACTGTCCCAATTTCTTTGCAACATTACAAGTAATATATTTATTATTTACATTAGAAAACATGAAAAAAAAAACAACTAACAGTAAAGGTAATGGTAAACACCAAAGTATATCTATTTAAATTTATTACAGTGTTTCTAGAACTTTGGCTCACAACCCCCTTTTGCATTAAAAAATTTAAAAGACTCCTCAAAAAAAAATGTGTGGAAAAAAGTCAGTATCAAATTGGTATGTGGTCTGTAATTATTTTTTCGGCCCCTCAAGTCTTTTCCGGGCCTTCCACTTTGAGAACCACTGATTTATTACAAGATAGTCAAAAGTTATTATTATGTTTTGTATTGAACCAACGGAGTGGCCGAGCGTGCATGGGCACTAGCACACCGACTGGTAGGTCGAGGGTTCAAATCTCACGGCCGGCTATGCTCGTGAAGATTTTCTGCAGTTTCCCTTCACAAACCCAGATGAATATCGGCATAGTTTCTTAAGAAGACGGCTGCAGACACATACCTACCAAATCCTAGTCTTCACACCACTTTCCTTGTCCTCCACCTACATTATAATTGAGTAAAAACTTGTAACATGTAATGAAATACATAAAGCTAACAAAATAATGATGTGTGTGGATTATTATTATTATTATGTTTTGTATCGTTAATTTACAATATATAGGAAAAACTTTCTGATAGGTATATTAGACAAAATTTATTAGAAATACATGCATATAAGATATATTTATTACGTATTTGCAATCTTTTGCAAAACGTCGTAACTGTGACAAATAACTGAAAAACTAAAATTTTCTTAATTTTGAAATAGATATGTTGCAATTGATTTAATTCTCAACATATTTATGTATTATACACAAAGGCGCTACAATGGGTGAGCAAAGTGCGCGACCGCACTTTACATCGCGCCCTTTGAGGCCTCGAACCGCGAAACTATCAAAACTCAATGACAATGAAAAGTGGATGATGTCACCAGTACTTTGGGAAAAAATTTCAAGAAAAAGCAAAGAAGGAGGCCTCGTAAAAGTCATCTTGCCCACTTTCAATTTTAATCTTGCACCGCCGCTAAACCATATGAATATTCGCACCCATTAAAAATTATGAATAAGAGCAGTTCCATCACTGCTTAATTTATTTCACAATTCATACAAGAAAAGTTTAAAAGCAGGTTTAATTTAAACTAAAATTTGTGGTAGTCTGCCTAATAGTCGAACATACTTAGGCACTGATACTTTAAATTAATAGGTCGAGAGTTCAGATCTAGCGATCAGTTATTGTCGAGAAGATTGTCTGTAGTTTCTCCACATACAATTCCCGATGAACATTGGCATAGTTCCTCTAAGAAGACGGCTGCTGGCACATACACCGTCCAAATTCTATCCCCCATCATTCTTCTATATAATGTAATTGTAACATGTGTAAATAAAGTATAAACTAATGATGTGGGTGATGTCCGTTATGGTAACGATATCCAAAAAATGGACAATAAATCACATTATTATTTATTTTATTACAGAATCTATGCTGTCTTCTTTCATCATATATATTTCCCTCTTCGTTTTCTTTGTTAACATGCCAATATGGGCATTGAAGGGATGATTAATGGATTTTGAATGATGCGTACATTTCGAGACATGCGGTATAATCTGTTCAGTTATTGTTGTCTATGTTTATATAATTTGAAAAAAAAAAGAACAACGCATGGGCATTGTTTTCAAAAATCAACAGACCACGGACAGCAGAGCAATGAGTGATTGATAGATGTCAAATTAATTTTTTGCTTTTTTTTTTTTGAAATTGTTTTATACGAATGATAATAACAATAACTCGGTGGTGAGGACACCTATAGCAGTTACCCTTGGCACCCGTGAGGGATATTTATCCCCCATTGGTGTCAAGGAGGCTAAGGGTTCCAGGGGTAGTTTATGCGTAATACAGTAATCTTCGGATTCCATTAGCCTCTGACTACCCAAGATCGGCACCTTTCCTTCTCGAGGTACCACTGTTTTCACAAAAGATGCCGGATCAAAATTTTCGACAAGGATGTATGTCGTAGGATCGACAGTGTGGCATTCTCGTATTGAGCGAAACTTCACCGATAGTCTAGATTGTGCGTAGTTGGGAATTGGGGCTGACGCTGCTCAACTGACTGACGAAAGTGAATGTAGTAGCTGGTATGGGCATGTTTACCAGTCTCGTGAATCGCGTCAGACGAGTCGAAAAGTGATATTTTATCTGTGATTTTGTTTTAACCAAGCTGTGACGAATCTGTGATCCTTGTTATGCCACCCTGGGTTTTCATGCCTGCGGTGGTATTTTTCAAATATTCCTGTGATATTTCCCTGGCCTTGTTCTTGTCATTTCGATGGGTAGGAATGCGGCTCCCGACGCACTCGTTCTCATCGGCCACACGTACGAGTCGACGTCTGCCCGAACAGCTTGAGCGAGCTCGCCCAGTAAGGAGACGTCGTCGTCCCTCGTACGGATGCGTTCGTGGGCGTTGATATGGCGGCTTCCGCTCCGTCGAAGTGATACGAACACAGGTCAGATGTTGACTTTGTGATACTCTGTGGCATTGTCCCGTTCTCTGTAGCCTCGACTCGGACGAACGTGGCCTAGTCATCGTACCGGTCTCCCGTGTAGGTTGACCCCGACATCTGACAGAACGGCACATGTACCCAGTAATCAGTTATCTGACAGAACAGTACATGTTGCTCAGTAATCAGATGTCACTGTCCCTACACGTGTGAGTTCCTAGGTGTTGACGAAGCCATTTCGGAATTGTTGAGACTATGGGGAGCGGAATCGTGCCACAGAGCAAGAAATTTTTGAAATCTGTGATATTGTTGTTTTTATTTTTTAATAAGAATGTGTTTAATCCGTTTTGTTTTAACGATGTACCACCGAGGGCCTTTTCCACTCGAGGTGGTACATCATTTTTTTTATTCTTATCTGTGATATTTTATTGTGCCGCTGTGGGCTTGCCGTTGTGGCCCCTCAGCGGTTTTGTTTTTAACTACTTATTGCGGCACTGGTCGGCCTGTGGCTCCCCAGTGACGTAATAAGATTTTTTTTGTTTTTTAATATTGTCTGATAAATTTTTTGTTTTTTTCTAGTCAGTTTTCTCCACTCCGGGGCCCTTTACACCTCGGAGTTTCATCGTTGGTTTTCAGACCTTGGTGGCCGGACGCTCTGGCTAGTACTCAGCGTGCCGCCACCGAGGACTGTCCACTCTTTGTGAAGCCCTGGGATGGCAGGGTCCATCGTTGAATTTTATTATGTGTATGTTTGTCCTTTGTCTATTGCATTTATGTGTTCCTGTCTTTATGTGTTGTTTTTATTTATATCGTGTTTGGCGGCGCATGCCCTTAGTTGGCGATGCCGCCGGACGCTGTTGACCGCGCCATCCACCGGCAGCAGTGTCCCAATTTTAATAAAAAAAAAAAAAAAAAAAAAAAAAAAAAACAATAACTAAAACATGTGTAGCTATAATGAATTCTTTTCTGTTATTCTTTTTTTAACTTGCTTGTTTCGTGGTATGTTATTCATTTAAAAATTATTCACATTTCCAGCTGGGTTCTATATTATACATACATATTTGTACATATTATTTCCTCAATTAATTTCAATTTTGAAATATATGCAACATTTTTTCTTCTTGTGTTATTTGTCAATAAATCAGATTTATAAATTCCAATAATATGATTATTATCAAATATGACAGGTTGTAATTAATAGATGACAAATTAAAATTTTATAAATGTCATCAAAAAAACTCGATATATGTTAACATGGTTTAACAAATAATGATGTGTAAACAAGAAAAAGTATTGTTTAAAATTTTTATTTGAACAGAGTCAAGTAAAATGTACATTTTAAACCTACACAATCCGTATCAGTTATAGCTTTGCAATCTTTTGGTTGGACTATAAATAAAATAACCACGCCATAAATTCCTATAAAAAATTCTAAATTTTACCGACCTCTGTTTCTCAAAAACCAACATAGCCTTCTTGTATATGCCGGTTATATTATACCAACTAACTATAATTTTTTTTTTTTTTTTTTTTGCAACGAAGTCATTTTTGCTTAGAGTGCAAAGAACATCTATACATGAAATTTTAAAAGGAAATATACCAAAGAATTTGGAATAAATAAAGCGAGACGCATAATTATGTATAACTCGTAATCAGTGATTTTTTCTCGACACATCTGAGTGTCTGATAACAGCTTTTGGTAATTGTTCGCACGAATGTCCTTCAAAACAGAACAGATTAAAGGACTTAGAGTCAAGATCGGATATCAACAGGGAGGTGGTGAGAGGAATCATATCCCTAGACAGAGATTAATTCAAATTTTGTCATATGACTTCATCATTTTTACTAAAATGATATAAAGGCCACAAATAAAATAAGACATTGGTGAAATTGGAACCAACTTATAGGTTTTCGAAGTCATTTCGTTCATTTTTACTAAAATCAGCTACGTGGGACTACCAGAAAAAAGACTTCTATCAAATCAGCGAGAAACGAATTGGGTCATTTTTAAAAGTTTACAACCAAATCACACTAATTTAACCAATCATACGAATTTAAATCACTTTTATATGGTTTACTTTGAGAAAAAGGGAATTTTTTTTAAATTTAGTGACGTCATCAAATTAACTAACAAAATTTTTAATTGCTGGAAATTCTTAAGTAAAATGATAAAAAAAATTAAATTGGAAGCGAATTAGGTATAGGTTTCCGAAATCCTTTTTGTTTTTAGTTTTACAAAAATTAAGCAAATAAGACAACAACTAGATATATAGGATGCTGTTGGATGAAAGGAACTGGGTCATTTTTATAGCAGTTCATCCTCAAAATACCCTAATTCAATCAATCGTCCTAATTTAAATCACTTCAATATGGTTTGCATTAAGAAAAAGGAAGTTTGCTAATTTAGTGACGTCATCAAATATACTAATAATTGAAGAGGTGGATTCCAAAAGGCGCTAAGTCATTTTTTGTCTAATGTGAGATTTTAGTTGATGCAGACTGTTCAAGTCCAGCTCTACACGATTCTCATAATTGTCGAGAATCGAATCGAAAAAAGCGATCGTTTTTCGAAAACCGAATGTTTTCGAAAAATCGAATGTTTTCCAAAAAAGCGTGCCAGTGACAGTTTTATTTCAAACTGCTCTAAGACAAATTTACTTGTAAACGATTGCATTTTTTTTCCAATAATAGCTGGTATTTTTTTCCCAAATTTGCTTGTAGACAGATTTTCTATTATGTCAAACACATGAAATATTGCTAATAATGCACTGTTTAAAACGTTTCTTGAATAAAAGATATCTGTATTTAAACCTGACTACGTTTATTTTAACCAACTCAACCCAACCTTTTGAAGTTTTTTTTTTTTTTTAATATAATCTATTGAAAATTATAGGTATGTATAAATAAGAACAAATAAATAATATCAATAATAATTATTATCTAAGAACTTGAAAACAATTTAAACAGATTACTACATTTGCCAACCTAGATAGTTTTTTACATTTCCTGAAAAGTTGCAAAAAATGACTTAGCGCCTTTTGGAATCCATCTCTTCAATTTTTCAGTACTCTAAAGGCTGTTAATGAAATGACAGTATGATGAAACTGGAAGAAAATTATTGGTTTTCGAAGTTGTCCATTTAATACTAACTTATGTCCAAAAAACTATGTGACCCCCTTGCAAGCTGCTTCTTACCGTCAAACCCCTCCTTACAGTTCCCACTAACATTTAAAAAAAAAATTTCAACCACTGAATTTACTTTTTACAAGATTACAATACTTAAACAGTATACTGACCTTAAATTTATGACACTGTACTGTACCAACAATGTACTATATATGTACGATAATGAATATAGAATTAAAAGTTCGTGTACAATCCTTTGATGTTGATGTTTTGTGTTTTTTTGAACATTTGCCTCTCATGGAGAGACATTTTATAATTATTATATATTCATAAAAATAAAATTTAATATTTAGAACAAAAGGTTGTTGGGTACGGTTATTGTAATAGCCCCGTCCCGTCCCGTCTTGTCCTGTCATTTGTACACACTCCGCACTTACCCCATATTCTTGCTGATCTATTGAATTTGCATATAAAACAAATTCTGAGAATTTCTTTAGGCCATCATAAAGATCAAAGTTAGGTATAGAATAATATTCGAAATTTCTATTACCTACAATATTAGGCGTAACAAAACTGTCAAAAAAACATATTTTATGAAATAATAGTCTATTTTGAAATAATAATTATTATTCCATAACAATACAAATTTATTAATATGTTGGCTAATAAAATATTATCTCTTTTTATAATGTATTTCATGGAAATATTATAAATGAATTTTAGAACTAAAAGTTATACATATTTACACAGAATGATCACAGGATCTGATGCGATTAAAATAATTATAAGCGATTTTATCACTATTAATTCCTTTTAAGTTTTCATTCAAAATAAATTTTAATATGTGCGTAATTAATAGGAACGTTTGATATACCGTAAAATGGAATAAATTGTGCCAAATTTTAAAGTTTTATGCAAGTAAAATCTTCGTATTTATATAGAGTATCGACAGATAAATTATTACGTTATATAATTTGGACGTATTGACATTAAAATCCGTACACCTGTAAATTGTGGTACAAAGTTACCCTGTGTTTGGACTAAATCATTTGACTCTCACAATTAGTCTAAATATTATTGATGATATAATTTATCCTCTAAAAACACTAGAAATAACAATGAAACGGTCTGAGGTGATCCGACCTTAAATAATAAAATTCTATACAGGAAACATTAAAGAACAGAAGTAACTTTATCAAGAAAACATGACTGGAATATATACGTATACAAACGTACGAACGATTAAAACGATAAGTTAAAAGAGAACATTTTAATTGTAACATAGCAGACCACAACGAAATGTACGTAGAAGAAGCAAAGAAAAACGGACAAAAAAAGATTTATATCGAAACAATGAGTAGATGTAAATTTTTAAATATATTAAATATAATAGTGCAGTTAAATAGTTTTATACTATAAATGGCAACATGATCAATACAAGATTCTGTACACGCAATTCTTTTCTTACGTATTTCTTTTTATACGCAAATTCAAAGTTCCACAGTTGAAAAGATTTTAAATGCGAAATGAAAACTTGTGATTTCGAATCTAGGTTATAAATAAGCTGACAATTTAACTCATGTATATCAAGTCCCATAAAAATATCGTAGTTTTAGCGAATTTCGAAAACTCTAAATTCAGCTATTATGGCCGCTCCCATGACGCAATCTGAGGCCAAGACTATAACAGAAATATGTTTTGAGGTCCCTAGAATACGAAAGTATTTTCACTTTTACTATGGAAAAAAGTTAGGACAGATTTTTACGGAGACAAAAATGGTACAAAACATTTCATTGGTCATTTCATTGTAGGTAAACGCGATAAAAATGAAACAAAAATTTGTGTTGGTAAATTTAACTGATTTCAGAACCATAGTAACAATATATTAAATAATAATTTAAACTATACTAATTTATTTTATTCGTTAAATAGTCTTACCGTATTACGCTTGAGTTTTATATTTTTTCTGATTAAATTTGTGTCTTCTACAACTCAAATTTCTTGCCTAAACGAAATTTAACTCAAAGAACTGTCAACTAATAAAAACGCTTCAGCTTCGTAGTCCCGTTTTTGTTAGTTGACAGTTCTTCGAGTTAAATTGTTAGGAAACAACTTTTCGTTAGACAAACCCAAATTTATTCGTTAAAATACAAACCTCTCGTGTAATAAATAATAAGTGATAAACCAATAAATAGAATTCAAAATTAATTGCCATCAAGTTAGAACTAGAATTCATAAGAAGTCAAAGTATGCATCAGTTTGATAATTCGGTTAAAGCATCTATTAATATTTTTTTTTTTTTACCAGTTTCAAGGAAACTTTTTTTGTCTATTTACTACAAAATAATTACAAAAGATTGATTGGCTTTGATATAAATAATACAAATATCTGATATTAATTGAATACATATTAAATGTGATTTCAATTATTTTAATTTTAAATTTATTTTGATTTATTTTAGTTATCATAGATTTATTGAGTTTTAGTAATCTGGTAAACATACAAATTAATTGACAGGTAATAATAATGAAAGTAAAGTGAGGTTATTTGTATCTAATTTTTAACGAATAGAAATGTTAACTTAATCTTAAGAACGCATCGTTAATATGTAAAATGTATATTTATTATATATTTTTATTATTAGAGAAAAATTTCATTAAAAATAAGATTTCTCGGTGATGGTATACCCTTATATTCTTACTTTATATACCGAGTTGCACTCAATGTAACTTTAAATAATACTAAATATGACACGGTTTTCGAATAACATGAAACGTATCTCCAATTTCATTCTGGGAAACTTATGTTTTTTTACACAAATTTCTAAGAAACGTATCTATACTAAAATACTATACTAATACTAAATACTTATATTAAAATTACAAAAGTAATATGTTTTGAACTGATATGAGTATCAAAAAATATTTTAGTTTGTGAAAGGCAAGCAAACATTAGGACTAAACAATAAAAGTAAAATTTTCTTTGAAATTCAAGTTTTTTTTTTTTTTTTAATTTTATCTTATTTAGATAAGTTTTTAGATTAATCTTCTTTGTAATTTATTGACGCTGTAGATTTACTAATGTTTTAATTAAAACTTCGACAAAGTAATTTACTTCTAGATTTGTGTATACGACAAATAATGGATTAAATAAGATTAAGTAATGTGACGCTATTTTTGATTTACTTGTACAAGTATTCGTATACCTTGTACGTACATTGTACATATATGTTACATACGAGTGGAGCTGTTTCACTGTAATAATTAAAAAATAAAACTACATAAAAAGCTAAATTTTTTTCTATATTCAAGTATAATAAATTTCAATTGTTTCGTCTGTAATTTTTAACTGCAAAAAAAGAAATAGGGAAATTTGTAGCGTAAGCTTTTGAGTTTATTTTTATTTCTAATCCTTTAAAGTTGCACTTTTATTTCTATTCTTTGTGAATTCTATCATTAATGCAAGTCTCTTTTGAAAATATCACATTGAAATGAAAACTTCATACAAACTATAGAAATCTAGATCAAAGGTTTATGTTGTACTAGAATGTTGACATTATAATTTTTATAGAAAAGATTCTTTCATGTTAATGATTTCTCTTTTTCGTACCGTAAAGAATTTATGTAAAAACTTATTCATTTAGAAGTAACAATATTTGGAACAAAAAGTTTTCTATTTTATGTCTATAATTTAATCCGGAATTTCAATTGACTTAATAACACAACATTTTTAATAAATATTTACTTTTATTTAAAAATGATTATTAACACTTTACAGTCCGATGATAGATGACAGAAGAACCATAAGGGTAATCGCGACCAGTGATCACAAATGTGCGAAGTAGCATAGCATAAGTGTAACATTCTCAGTGTAATGACTGTAATGGTTATTTACGTAAATGTGCCAGCTGTTTGTATACTTTAATAATACTAGACTAAATTTATTTCCGACTAGCTGTACCCGCGACGTCGTTCGCGCATAAAATCAATAAGAAGTAAATAAGTACCTATCACTAGAACTGTATAAAGCATTTGCAAAGAACAATAGTTTTGCGTAGTGCATGCACATACTCAAAGTGGTTTTTCTATTTTCGCATCGGAATGAGACATTTTCGCGGAGTAAAAAGTACCTATCGTAGATGTTGACCCAGATAATAAGTTATCATCATACCAAATTTCATCAGAATCCGTTCAGTAGTTTTTGCGTGATACGTGAACAGACAGACAGACAGACAGACAAAAATTTTAAAAATCGCTGTTTTGATATCTACATCGATAACTATTTACAGCACCAGTACAATTTTCAAAAAATATTCCATATACAGAAACGGTCTCGTTACAGTTCTATTATATGGATAGATGACTATATCAAAAAGCACCGGTTTGAATTCTTTATAATCATAGCTTCCTAATTCTAGCTGCCTCGTTATAATATAATAAGACACCTCAAGTATTTATAAATGTACGTTAAATTTTCCTAAATCTGATCCTATTAAAGTTTTAATTTATTTCAATTAAACACGTATGTGTTTATAAGAAACATTAATGATAAAATTAGTAAAGTGCGTGTTGAACATGTATTAGGTAAGGGTTCCTCAGTAGCTAGAATTTTTCACAGCTTTCGGAATAAAATATAGGCTGGGTGCGTGATGGCAACGATATCTATAATATACATTTTTCCGGGCTCATTAACGAATATAAATAATGGTAACCGTGGAAATAAATAAATTTAAAATATCTTTAAACGAACCGTAAAATCTGAAGACAAATGTTTGCTATTTACAATTAATTTTTTTTTATAAATAAATTTGAACAATTTGATTTGTTCAATTTGAACAATAAAATACTGGATGAAGTTTAACAGTTATATTAAAAAAGTAATTAAACAATTTCCGACGTTAATATAGATATAATTATTAAGACAGCATTTCCTTCCAATCTCGGACTATGCAGAGGAAAAAGTTGCTGGTGCCGGTGAAGTACGTCAGGGAAATTCGAGAATTAAGAAATGCTGGCATAAGTCATTTAGTTTAATGCAGAGTCATAAGACAAACATCAATAACTTTAACTCCTTATGAAACATTATTTCATGTGACTATGTGAGTTAAAATACATCAAATATTTTTTATTTTGTATTTATGGATTGACGTGTAGACGTTAATACTGTTGACAGATAAATAAGGAATGACATATTAGTTGCAACTGCGTTTATAATCAAAATGGATCAATGTAAATATTTTTATTTAATATTTTTTATTACACTATAAACACATATGAGCATGTATTATTGCCTGTTTTCTCCACTACTCACGCTGCAATCGATTTAATTGTCCCCAACATATACTTCGCACGCTGCCTATAGAGTATTCAAATACATTTTTGTACTATTTATCAAAAAACAGATAAATATACTCGACAAATACCTCAGTTTAAGACACCCATAAACTGTTACAACAGAAAACTTATATAAACAAGATTGGAGTTCAATGTTGAAAAATGGAAAATAATTAGATGAACCTCAAATTCATTCTGGAACCTCAAAGTGACTGTTTAATGATGCCCGCACAATAGAATACGTGAAATTATTTCTGCAATTACTTACAGAATACGAAAATTTTGTCTATTTTCCACCATTTTCCTTAGTGTTTGAACTTGGAATTTTTGGAAGACATTTTCTAATACCTACTGATACATATATAATTCAACATCAGATTTCATTTACAGAAGCTATTTTTCTTAGTGCAAATTACTATTTGAATTTTCAAAATTTTTGGATTTTCGAAAATTACTGACACAACCGAAATAATTTTAATTGAACGAAAACTTAAAAATTAAACGAGACTTGGTGAAAAATGGTAAAAAGAACCATAACTTATTTTTAAGACCGGTTTCTAAAAACATTCCATACGATGTGAAATGTGAAAAAAAATGTTCATTCTTACTTTCCGGCACAGGAAAATATCTTTCAAATTTCTTCTCTACCGGTAACATGTGCGAATTACATTGCCGAAACTGCAATGGCTCCGATATAATTCTTCGAAACCCTAAAAATATTGAATTACACCTGTGTGAAATGTACGTTTTAAAACAATACTATTTATTCTAATTATAGTGAGCGACATGACAGGATAAAATACATCGCGTTATCATTCATTATTTGACAGTAATTAAATAATATGTTATAAATTGCGCATATCAGTACCCAATCATCATTTATCATTCCCAATATGTTAAATATTTAAATTGTATAATAAGCTTTGCATAGTTTGAAATTAATTGGAATTAATGAAACATTATAATATAGGTATATAATTTTAAATGCTACAGATATGCTGGCAATGTACATAATTTTATTGAATATTTTATCTCATTTAAAGGTACGGTGGGTGGACCATGGAAGGCTATGCTCCTTAGAAGGCCAACTTTTAAAAATTCGTAGTTATTAACATGTAAAGACGTATTCCTTCTACATACATACACTAAGATCCATCGAACTCAAGATCACAGACGCGGTGGCATGTCGCTCGCGCCGCTATTGCGACAGTGCGATCTCACGCTTCGTAGACTTCGGTCGTCGACGTTACAATTGTTATTCGCGCGCACAACAAAACGTAAGTTTTTAATTAAATAACCTGTTATTATCTCATATTTTTGTACTATGAATTGTCGTATATGTTTATGGTAGGGTAGACCGGGGCAAGTTTGGTACAGGAGTAAGTTTACACAATCCTTATATCTCACAAACCGTTGATCGGAACGCAGCACTTGTCAGGCCAAACAAATTAGCGAGACTGGCATTTGCAAGCACGTCAGTTTGCAACCAGTAATATTAGCAACAAACAACGTAAGCAGAATGTGTGAGTTTTTTTGAAGTGAATAAATTTTTACACCACAATTTTAGTGTTAATAGTAATTATACTATTAGATCTTTACAAATCTTAATGGATTATCTTGTTAGGCTGTTCTTTTACGGCTATTTTAAGATAGTTTGTTAAATGTTAATCACATTAACAAAAATTATAGGTTATATTTTGTTGGAAATATACCGAAGGGACAAGTTTACACAAGGCACATGGGGTATGTTTACACATTCTTTAAATCGTGTTTTATTTGTTGAGTTATAATAATAATAAAAGAGATAAAGCCAAGAAAACGGAAATTATTTAAATTCAAAGTGACGAATCATGGTTAAATTTAACTGAAATGAACCATATCTTAAAATCAAATAAAATATTACAAGTGATAATACCTATATTTTATTTCTTAGATAATCCCTTGATTAAACATAAAATACAAATTTCCAATATTTCCTGAAATCAACACAAAAAATATTTTCTTTCACTCGTCGAATATTAATAAATTCCTCTGCGAAAACTGAAAAGGTTTTCACATAAGAAAAAACATACCGATTTTTCTTTTAAGTAAATCCGCAGATACAAACTGTTTTAGGTTATTATGGACATAGTAAAAATATACAGTAAAACCTCTGTTAACCGGACACCAGTGTCACGCAAAAATTTGTCCGATTAATAGAGGTGTCCGCTTAACAGGGGCAAAGTATTCATAACTAATTCTAAATTTTTTTTAATTTCATAATTCAAATCAATTTTCCGAACGAATTTAGGTACTTATACAAAAAAAATAAATTTACAAATGCATCGCCACATTACAATCGTTGTTAACAAGTTAAAACATGAACAATTATACCAAACCCATACGCACTAGACGTACTCGCGTCCGGTTAATGGAGGTAATAATGTACTAAATAATATGTCTTCGTCAAACAATATTGTGTTCGCGTTCGGTTAACGTAGTTGCTCCGAGATAGGCAGGTACAAAAACAAGTATATCTCAGCGAAAAAATTTTCTTTTATCTAAAATTAAATAATGTATTAATTAACATTCTTCAGTTATTGCATTTGTGTACCACTTGTTTTTTTTTTAATTTCCGCGCGATTATATTGTAGCAATATAAAAGTATTGTTGAAAAAGCGTTGTAAAATAATGTTTATAAATTATATTTAAAAAACGGCGTAGTGAATAATTTTTATTTCTTATTAAGGTAGTTGGTCGATAAAACGATTTTTTCAAAGGATCCTAACGAAACTTCTCTAGACGTTTATTTAATTCAATACCAATAATACGAGCCCTTACCGAAAAAAATATTGACAATCCTAATTTTGAGAAAAACGGCTTCAAAGTTTTGTAATTTTAACACAGGCTCTTATGGAAAAACTCTATTTTTTTTTTGAATAAAATGCAAATGTGTGAAAGGAATTCGATAAAAATTTAATGTTATAAAATACAAAGTTACAAACCATTATATTTAATAACAAATAAAAATTATTGACCACGCCGTTTTTGAAATATAATTTATAAACATCATTTTACAACGTACTTACAACGCTTTTTCAACAATACTCTTATACTCCTGCAACATAAGCGCGCGGAAATTAGACAAAAAAGTGATATACAAATATAATAACTGAAAAATATCAATACATGACTTAATTTTTGATAAAAGAAAATTTTTTCGCTGAGACATACTTTTGTACCTCACTATCTCAGAGCAACTACCTTAACTATGGTTTGTAACTTTGTATTTTATAACATATTAAATTTTTATCAAATTCCTTTGACACGTTTTCATTTTAATAAAAAAACAAATAGTTTTCCCGTCAAAGGCCGTGTTAAAATTACAAAACTTTAAAATCATTTTTCTCTAAATTGAGATAGTCAATTTTAGTCAGAATAGGCTCGTATTATTGGTATTGAATTAAATAACTATCTAGAGAAGTTTCGTTAAAATCCTTTGAAAAAATCGTTTTATCGACCAACTACACTGAGAGAAAAAATATCGAATATTTAGTGTGCAGCACACTAAAAATGATCACAGACCAAATATTCTAAAATTATTGTTGAGTTACACAGTAACGATTAGAGTGCCAGCACTAATAATTAAATAAATTGGGTATTCTGTTTTTAGTGCTGGCACTCTAATCTTTACTGTGTAAATCAACAATAATTTTAGAATATTTGGTCTGTGATCACTTTAGTGTGCTACAACACTAAATATTCGATATTTTTTCTTTCTGTGTACGTTAACAGAGGTTCCGCTTAAGGGAGTGCTGAATACATTGGTTTTAGTATAACATGCCACCACCATCCTAAAAAATTTGTCCGATTATAGGAGGGGAGAGGTGTCCGTAGTCAGAGGTTCTACTGTATTAATTCCGTTTGGGTACTTTGTGGTACCTGAAGGAATATCATATAACATAACACGATAAAAAATAATTCACCTGAGTGTTGATCAAGGCATCAAGAACTACTATTATCGAGACCATTAGAAATACACTGCTTTTTAACTTATCGTTGAAAAAATATTCAACATGCATGTGTTCTTAGTAGTGTAGAACATCCCGTATATATGCATGCGTGTTTCCATTCACAATTTCTGTTTATTTTGCTGATGGAAGAAGGAATGTCGTTTGCACGCAACAAAACACAAGACATGGGCAGAGACAGACGTTTGAATAGATACCAACTATGTGTAGATGCCATGCCTACAAACATTACATTTCTATAATAAAAATGTAATATAATTTGTTTTTCGTCGGTTCCCCTGCCTACCTACTTACCAGCTTGTCAAAGAATGGAAAAAGGGACAAATATCACATACATTTGTGGAAAATATTCATTTTTACCGTCGAGGCTAAAAAATTTCATAAAAGGCTACAAACACAAAAAGAAAACATTCAAAATGAGGTAAAATATTCTTTTATTTGGTTTCTATCAACAGCAGTGGTTTCTTTTTCTTTATTTTTGGGGGAACAGAAAATTGGAAACGTAGATTGTTAACTAAATTTACTTTTTACATGCAATTTGATGTGAAATTTACATGAAAGGATAATCTATTAACCCCGTGTCATTTAGAACAATAACTTTTCTGTTTTCAGTGGAATTTTCCCTTGAAAAAATTAGACTTATACAGTCTATACGATAAGAACGGCGAGAGGCGAAAGTAGGGGCGCTATCCGTTTTCGGACCCGTAGAACAAGATTCTAAAGAAAAAAATGTCATATATATATATATATATATATATATATATATATATATATATATATATATTCCCGCTACTTTTAATATGTGTAGGGCCCCCTATGGAAGTTAAAAGCTGAAATTTGATAAGTAGGGCTTATTCTAATGCACAACAATACTATCAAAGTGGGGTCAAATTTTGGGCAAATTTTGGATCCGACCCAACTTTTAAGAGGGTTGTTGGGGGAGGGGGGGGGTCGTAAAACAATGAAACTTTTCCAAACCGGTCGGAAATAATGTTTACGTCAACTATCTACAACATATCCAAAATTCAGCTTCCTAGGATGATTTGCAGGGAGTAGAGGGGGGAGTAATTTAGCCACGCCCACAGCCCCCCAGAATTAACGCAGAGAGTTGAAATTTGGTGTCTTGACAAAGTTCGTCCCTAGGTTGTGCTTTTTGGAAGTTTTAATATTTTACCCCCACCCCCTCATTTTTAAGCTACAATTTCATTTTTTTTTGACGTTTTCGAAGTTTGTACCACTCGCCCAGATCATCCAAATAAACCTAGAGGACAGAAATTTTGAATCGATTGAGTTAGTATTAAGTGAGTGCCTTTTGGGGGTCTCAGCTTTTAATCCATACCTCCACCATTTTTATACCAAAAAGAACATGATTTTTCTTGCTTTTTAACAGTTTCGTTCGGGTTAAAATCTCCCCAAATAAACTTAGAGGGCTGAAATTTTGTGTACCCAGCCACTGCTTTTTGGAGGTTTCAACTTTTAACCCTTACCTCCACTATTTTTACGCCAATATTTCTTTGATTTTTTTGTTTTTTTTTTTTCTAACTCGTCTAGAAACTCTCTAAGGAAACGTAGAGGGCTGAAAATTTGTACGTGTATTGAGTTTGTATCCAGCTAGTGTCTTTTAGGAATTCCACATTACTTTTCCCCCCACTACTCCCATTTTTACATCGGAATTCAATGGTATTGTTAAATGTGTTTTAAATGCTTTATTTTTATTTTAATACAAGACAGTAGGTGGATAGCAATTTTAAAAATTTAATACCCCTGTCGCAGCATCTGCATAACATAGCGAATTTCCAAATCTTGGGCACTGGCGGATCTCATCTAAGACCTGTACCTATTTAAAATAGTTTAGCTTTCTAAGAGTAAAAGAATTTTTAAAATCGGTTGGGTAATTAGTTTTGGTATTTTTGGGGACCCAAGAACCCGAACGAATTTTGTGCAGCATAGTTGTATCCATCTAAAATAATTTAGTTCTCTAGCAGTGAGAAATTTTTTAGCATCTTTTCGATAGCTTATTACTGGCGTTTTCGGATCTGCAAGATCCCGGTGGACCTCATTAAAAAATCAGCTCGACCGTATATTCTAGGCGGACTTTATGTAAAAAATATATATATATATATATATATATATATATATATATATATATATATATATATATATACATATATATATATATATATATATATATATATATGTATATATATATATATATATATATATATATATATATATATATATATATATATATATATATATTCAAAACCCGTTGTGTAGCATTCTACGCCGCATTTGCATCCGCAGGACAGTTGTGGATCTCAGATAACACAACCTGTACCTATCTAAAATAGTTTACCTCCGTAATAGTAAAAAGGTTTCAAAATCGGTCAGTTATTTTATTTTTGACACTTTTAGGTCCTACTGACACTTCAGACCTTACATAACGTAATCTATATGTATCTAAAATAGCTTAGCTCCCCAACAGTGAAAAAATTTTCAAAATCGGTCGGCTAGTTTATTTTTGACGCTTTTGGATCCGATGGACCCTGGCAGACTTTACATAACGTAATCTATATTTATCTAAAATAGTTTAGCTCTGTAACAGTGAAAAAATTTTCAAAATCGGTCGGTTAGTTTATTTTTACCACTTTTGGGCCCCATGGACCCTGGCGGACCCTAAATAACGTAATGTATGTCTATCTAAAATAGTTAGTTCCCCAACTGTGAAAAAATTTTCAAAATCGGTCGGTTAGTTTATTTTTGACACTTTTGGATCCCATGGACCCTGGCAGACCTTACATAACGTAATCTATATTTATCTAAAATAGTTTAGCTCTGTAACAGTGAAAAAATTTTCAAAATCGGTCAGTTAGTTTATTTTTGACACTTCTGGATCCTATGGACCCTGGCAGACCTTACATAACGTAATCTATACTTATCTAAAATAGTTTAGCTCTGTAACAGTGAAAAAATTTTCAAAATCGGTCAGTTAGTTTATTTTTGACACTTTTGGGTTCTATGGACCTTGGTGGACCTTACATAACGTAATTTATATTTATCTAAAATAGTTTAGCTCTGTAACAGTGAAAAAATTTTCAAAATCGGTCAGTTAGTTTATTTTTGACACTTCTGGATCCTATGGACCCTGGCAGACCTTACATAACGGAATCTATATTTATCTAAAACAGTTTAGCTCTGTAACAGCGAAAAAATTTTCAAAATCGATCAGGCAGTTTATTTTTGACACTTTTGGGTCCTATGGACCCAGGCGGACCTTACATAACGTAATCGATATTTATCTAAAATAGTTTAGCTCTGTAACAGTGAAAAAATTTTCAAAATCGGTCAGTTAGTTTATTTTTGACACTTTTGGGTCCTGTGGACCCTGACGGACCTTACATAATGTATTCTAAATCTATCTAAAATAGTTTAGCTCTGTAACAGCGAAGAAATTTTTAAAATTGGTCGTTTAGTTTATTTTTTACAATTATGGGATCAGTAAATCCTGGCGAAACTCATACAAGTCTAGTACTCTAACAGTAAGAAAAGGGTTCTAAGGATCTCATATAACTTATGGCAGTCCGTAAGCTTCTTGCGGACATCATTTAATTAATTAATTCAAATACTTTAACTTACTAACTGTGAAAAATTTTTTAAAATCGATTGGTTAATTAATTTCTGGCCTTTTTAGGTCCCGAAAACCTTGACCTCACATAAAATACCTTAAATCCATTTGAAATGGTTTAATTTTTTAACATTATTAATTATTAGTGGAAAAATTTTCAAAATCGATTCAAAATATTTTTCCGTACATACATATGTACATTGTACAGATTTTGTTTTGTTTTATATTTAATAATATTTATATCATAACATAATCTTCAATTTCTTGTTTACTTAAAAATTCAATAAAAAAAAAAAAAAATTCTTCATTACATTAGCTTAGAAAATCTGTTTAATTTACATTTTTTAACATGGAATAGAACCATGCTAATTATAATGCAATAAATGAGAAACAAAACTCTATACATGTATGTGTGTTATATCTCATATATGTGAATAGTTTTCACTTGTTCTCACAAAATTTTTTAATAAAAAAGTGAAATATTTTTATACCTACTTATTAAAAACTGAGATATAAATATAAATTACTTATTAGACTAACAAAGAAAGAATAAAAGTGAAAATTTACATTTTCTCGAAAAATACTTAAAATAGAAAGAAAATTATAAGAATATTTTCTTCATAATTTTTTTTTTCCTTTTCAACGATGTAAAAATCGAACTGCCTTATGATAGGATCGAATGATAAAAAATGGCCAGAAAACCTACTTCTGGGCATCCGACGTGTCTGGCTAACGAACTTAGCCAAGCCAATTCAGAATCCAGTCCGCACACAAAATTTCATAAGCGTTAGACGTTTCGTTCGAGAGTTATCGCGCGGATACATATATATATATATATATATATATATATATATATATATATATATATATATATATATATATATATATATATATATATAAATTTTAGTGAATATCATTTTCGTATTCTAGGGACCTCAAAACATATTTCTGATATGGTCCCGGGCTTAGGTCGCACCATGACACCTGGCGTAAAAGCTGAATTTCCAGTTTTGGAAATTCGCTAAAAAAAAAAAATGAATTTACTTTTATAACAAATGCAATACACAAATATTAAGTAATTTAAAAATGTTATTAAAGTCACTGTTTATTTATAAAGTAGGAATTTTGGATTTTTATTATTTATAAAATATAAATTTTGGATTTTTTTGGAAAGAAAAATTATCTTCGTAAAGGCCTTCCAGTTTACTATTTAAGTTCCTTTTTTAATATTTAAAAATAAAGCATAAAGGCAATTGGCGGATAAGCATGGGTAGGAATGCCCTCGTACGAATTGTGTTGGCTTTTTTCCTGCTAACTGCTATCGGCACAAAATTGAAATTTACTGAGACTCAATCCTTAAAAACTTAAAACCTTTTCTTAAAGCCCCGATCAACGGGACACTCATCATCAGTTTTGAAACCACCAAAATGACAAATCGCTTGTAGACTTTCAATTACATTTCGCTTGTAGACATTCAATACCGAAGATGAAAGGAAAAATTAGATTTCCGTGATGTGAGCCCGCTGCTCACGGCTTTTTTTGTATTTTATTACAAGAAAAATTAAAATTGGATTTAAAGAAAAGAAAACTCAACCAAAAATTTTCTAAAAATTTAGTTTATAAATCCCATTTATTTTAGGACCATAAAAATTTTAAAGAACTCGAACTTAGATCATCAAATATTCTAGTGATAAGAAGGCAATGCATTCTCTCTCTAAATGAAGTACGTTTTGGAAACTGCCGGTCATGAACATTTTAAATCAGAGTCGGATTTGCATAAGGGCACTTGGGGCACGTGCCCCGGGGCTTCCACAAAATCGAATAAAATCTAAAAATTAAGGAATATAATAAAAAGAATTAGGGCTTCTTCGGTTTTTTTTTCCCGCCTACCTTATTTTTCGGGAAAATTTGGAAAATTTTCTATCGATGCCTCTACATAAGAAGTATTTAGGGGCCACTACATTAGAAGTGCCCCGGAGCCTCCACACTGGTAAATGCGGCCCTGTTTGAAACAACAGATATTTTTAACTTTCTATTATTTCCGGTCGCACTCGATGCCGACACCAATTTCCTTATTTTTTACAGAACATAATACAAGACAAATTTTTAGATTGTATGTATTAGGGCAGGGGTGGCCAACCCAAATGATCTTGCGGGCCACTTTGGAAGCGCATCATAACTCCGCGGGCCGCATATAAAATTATGTGTTCCCATATATTATGCATTTTTTTAATATATTTGTTTTCACTACCTTGGCCATTATAAAATAAACAAATTTTGTATAAGCGTAATGAATCTCGCGGGCCATCAAAAAGATTAAGGCGGGCTGCATGCGGCCCGCTTGCCGTGGGTTGGCCACCTCTGTATTAGGGTTTATATAAGATTATTTGTACCCTGCAGTTTCACCCGTACGTAGAATTATTTTAATTGCAAGTAGAATTGCTATTAAATCTGATATTTTCAAGACAAAAATTTTAAAAATACTCGTAATTCATAGAAATCAAATCTTACACAAAGTAACATTTTATGTTTTTGTAGAAAGTTAAAAATTTATAATTTCATTTTACCTAAAGAAATTGTCAGGGCCGTGAAAAAAAATGTTGGGTCTCCGAAATAAAACATATCCCTTAAAAAGTTTTCTACGAAAAAGTAAGTGACGGGCAAAAGAAATGTTTCTACTTCTTCTCGGGCCCGTATCGACTGCTACGAGCCCTCTCGTCCAGCCCGGGCCCCGGAGCTACAACCCTGGCTACCCCATTCTCTTGTCGGGCCTGGAAATAGTCGTTGAACCAGTTTTTTTTTTTTTAAATATTTTTATTACTACCACCATATTTTTAATGACTTATACCTTCCAGAAGATTTAAGAATGTAAGTACTAACTTGGCGCACACATTCTTGTACGCAAAATAGCTGTCTGCCTACTGTACTCTTCCCTTAATACTTTTTTGCGTGTGGAAAGTAAATTTTCCACAGGCAAATTGACAACAAAACACGCAAAATTTAATCAAATCAAAACACGCAAAGTCGCCTCTTGATTTTTCAACTAATAAATATTTCATAATTATTTACATAGAAACCACCAACAAAATAATTTAAACAATATTTAATTCAGAAAAAAAAGACAAACACTCAAAAATATTATTTTAAAAAGGAAAAAAAAAACAGTAATAAATAATAATGGAAAAAAGTACCTGAAATTCGTATACTATATTCACCGAAACAATTCCTAAACACAATACATCAAACAACAACAAACAGCTCGTAGGACACTCCCACAGAACATCAGTGAACGTGCTTTGTTCAAAACTGAAGCGATATATTCAAATATTTTAACAGTGGATAATTACCAGTAAAAATTGTTTTGTACAAATAATTTTCTGTACGTGGGTATATACATATTTGTTTTTATTGCAGTTTTTCTGTTTAGAATTTAATTGTACTTGTTTAGTACCTATTTCGTATCTATGTTGTAAAAACCAAAGGGAGCGAATTTTGCTTCTTTGAACTAAAACATAACATGTGACTGTTAAAATTCTAGGAAAGCAGTTAATTGATTTATTTTTGTATGCAATGGTTTATGCGTAAATAAACTTTATACAAGATCATTACAGCAATAAAAATGAATATTCTAATTATTACTATCAGCAATACTGGATAGTAGTGATGGGCTTTATAGTTACTTTTAGGTACCAGTAACTATTAGTTACTTTCAGTATAAATACTAGTTATTTTATGTATTCTCTGTTCAACCGGAAGGTGCAATTTTGACAGGCGGAATATTCACTAGTAATAAATCATTATTCAAAAATGAAAATAATCCTTAAGGAAAAGAACAAATAATAAGAACGTCCGAAAAACAAGAGACTTAAAAAAAAAAGACAGATTATACAATTGACACGAATTATACCCTATGTTTCTTTATTTTTAACAAGAAATACCACAAGTAGTTTATGATCAGTATTATTATTCCCATCTTTTATTACTAATATAATTGTATGTGTTTACCTACTTACTTTAGTATTTTTTCATTTGATCTTAGTTTAAAGGGATGCGTAAATGAATATTGATATGATTGTATGATTATATGCGACAATACGGCATGTTATAAAAAGAGATGTTTTGTGGAAAGTAGACAATTTAATTGAAAATGTCCAAGAACGTTTTATAATTGTTTAAAAGAATCTTCCTCAACAGATTCAGCTGATAGTTCCGATTGTGACTAATAAGAACAATAAATTAATAAATATTATTTCTTTAAATTTGCTAAGGTGTTTTCTTCTATATCACTATTTTTCAGATAATTTTATTTAATAATCAAATATATTTTTCAAATAAACTAATCGAACAGTAAAAATGTTCAAATTATTTTTTTGGAAGCTGTTTCTATTCATTTTATATTATAATATAAATATCTGTAAAATATTCGTTTAAAGTAATCGATTGAACGTGCACCTTTGTACTGCTGAAGTGCTAGTGCAAAGTCATAAATTATATTTAAGACTAAAATGTCAAAATTGCACCTTCCGGTTGAACAGAGAATAGTTAGTTAGTTAGTTACTTTTGCATTGTACCTATACGTATCTCAAATAGTATCTAAATACAAACATCCTGATACTATGTAACTATCTTATGTATGGTGAAGATCGTTTACCAGTTACAAGGATTATCGGTTACAATGAAATAAATACTCAATATGTAACCGTAGTATATATAGTAAGTAGTGTAATGAGTAGGCAGGACAACATAAAATAATAAAAAATCCACAACTCAGGGACAAAAATATAATTTATTTGCCATGCTTTTGTTAAGTATATTTTTTCTTAAAATTTATTTTTTCTTAAAATTGTAAACTCTTTTACCTCAGATGTGAAACATCTGGACTCATTATAAACTGATAAATCGTTCAAGTCAGTCTTGTCCAGAATCCTTATGAAAATGAACAAACATGCCATACATACATATTGGAAATACGTACACAGGCTAGAAGGTGCTATAAGTAACTTATACATACTGTGTGCTATAAGGACTATAAGTAACTAACTATTGTGCAGGTATGTAAGATATGTATATACATAATTTATTGTATAATACATTCATGGTAACTACCTAAGTAACTAAGGGTATTCAAATGGCATCGCTAGTTAGTTAGTTACTTTACAAGTAACTGGTATTTTTTAACAGTTAGTTAGTTACTAGCCCATCACTACTGGATAGACAAGTAGAAGTTCAATATACCTATACAATTATACCTGCTTGTTTTTCGTGTACTTTTGTATAAAATATTTGCAAGATTTTTAATTTTTATTCATTAAAAATAAAAAATTTGCCTTAATAAAAACAATTTTATACTAAATTTAAAAAAAAAATTTTTTTTAAATCGTTCCAATTCACATATTACTCTTTCTGCGTAATCGCTTGTACCAACTTCATGAAACATAGTCTGGGCGTCAACTAAATTGTACTTTATGTGTTCATTTTGGAAATTTCAACCAATAAAAATTTATTTAGTCACGTGGTTTTGTTTTGTAGCTAGGAATTCTTTCGGTGAATACAGTCACAGTATATTTCAGTATACTGTGATACAGTATAATAAAAAATAATATATGCACGGTTAAAAATCTTGGACTAATTTTTTAATCCAACCTTAACTTACTGAAAAAACTAAATATTAAAATACTAAAATTAAATCCTGCCCTTATATTAAAATATTTCCAATATTTTTTGGTATTCAAATTTAATCTATTTATATTATTTCCTATAATTTAAACCATTTTTTATTAAAATATAATACAAAATTATTTAAATCAGAAGAACGAAACCAAAAAAATATTAAAAAGCAATACACGGTATATACATTTTCTGGTTTCGGTCTCTTTTTGGCCTTAATTTTAAACCATTTGGATTGAATCAGTCAAATCTAAAAACAGTCACATGTAGTTGTGATAGTGGTTCGCTGTGCAGGCTGCTGCCCGTTGTTGGCGACTTGGCGTTCTCAAGGTACCTCGGTTTGGTTACTATGTCCTCACTCCAACCTATTTAATTTATATATTGTTTTCTCTGTACTTTTTGGTTGGTTAATTGACTTAGTTAACATCAAGGAACGTTTCCCACATATCAAAATATATATAAGTCACCACTAACAAATAAACAACTACACACGCAATTCGTTGCTTTTTTCTTCAACTATTTTGTTTATTTTCGTAACTTCGGTCGAGCTTAAAACATTTAAATATAAAAATACTTGAATATTTAAAAATGTAATTTCAATTGTTAACGTTTATATAAAGTCATTTCCGTTGTTAAATAAATTACCGTTCATCGGCAAAATATTTTCTTTTTATTGAAATTTTGGTACAACCGACATAGATTCCTGAAATAATAGTCGATATAGTTTATCATTATAAAAGTTCAAATTATTTTTTTACTCAGGTTTTTATACAAGGTACGTAATATCGATCTTAAATATTGAACGATATGAAAAAATATTCTTATTTTTTTTATCTATTGTTTAGGTACCTACGCAACTACTATGGTTGTATGCATCGTTTGGGGTAATACATAATTGATTTTGATATTGGAATGATTATTGATAGATGAGCAGTATGGTAATGTAGATGACGTATCTTCCCCGTTTGGTTTCGAACTCAAGATCTACCAGACAAGAGCGAAGTGTTCTGATTTTTATTTATATCAAAATTCAAATATTTACCCAGACAACTTCGGCGATGTAATGTAGCAGTCAGCGTAGAATTTAAGCACTTAATTATCAATCATGTGGTAAGCCTTTGCAACTGACAACTGACAATAATTCCACTTATTTTTCTCTTTATTTACAGGATTTATTCTACTATTATGAAAAATTATAGTTTAAGAAAAAGTAAAAAATCAGAAGAATCTACTGAAAACCTTCAGGAAGAAATACGACCATGAACTAAACTCGGAAGATCTAATTTTCTTTTTTAGAAATTCACGTTTATTTTGTTTATTGTGAAAAAAATCAATACAATGTTATTAATACAAAAATGCTACTGCGTTTCAATATAACCTTCATTACAATATTTAGTAATTAAAATATTAGATTTTAATACAGACAATATTAAAATTTCAAACCAAAGAAACCTATCTTTTAATACATATTTGGTTTAAAATATAAGCCACCGTTACTTATTTTTAATACCTGTTGAATTTAGAATCGTAATATTCATAGTATTAGTTTGCAATACAACTGGAATAAAATTTGGTTTGGTGACTCTAATCCAAGTTCAATTAATTTTTAATATCAGTTATATTACAATAAATTTTTTAATATAAACAACCGATTAGATTTTAATAAAATTTTGGTGTTGCCATATATGTAACCTCTGTAGATTACTTATTAATCCTATATTTTTAACCGTGTGCAACTCGTACGGGATTGTCGATTGTCCGCACTTATTGCATAATATACTATTTCCTAGCTACAATTTCTCAATTCAAAATAACAATTTCATTAGTGTTTAATATAATTAATATTATGTTCAGTTTTTAGAAGCCACGCAAAATATCAATTCATTCAGCAAATTAAGTTCTGACATCTAGTTGAAATAAAAGAAAATAAAATGAACTATAGTTCACAATGGTCGCGCATCAACAGCGCCACATCTATACATACAACTCCATATAAGATGTAGCTCTGTTGTTGCCTAGGTGCGATATATCTGTATAACTAGAAAATATAATAAATTTCTACAACTGGATGGAAAAAATGTATTTGACTGATTGAGTGACAGCTAATTTCTGTTTCCGTACTGTGTAATATTCGTACGTACGTATATTTTACTAACACCATTATTAACGATCATGCTACAGTGAAACCAAGATAAGACGACGTTATATGTTGAGTTGTCGGATTCTTTTTAATAGTCAGTTCGCTAATAGAAAAAATACCTACACGCATTTATAAGAGATTGAAGAGAGGGAATGAAGAGTGGGGATGGGCATCAAGAACAAAGTGACAACGGACATTTTCGTTGATAGCACTGTTGAAGTGGTACAAAAAGAACAACGTTACTTTTACTGTCGAAACCTACTTTTCCCAAAACCGTTGTATCATTACAGTACAGCGTGCAATATATTGTACTTACTCGTTATCAAATTTTCCTCCGAAATACTGTTTCTGATCCCAAATGGCTTCTGATATGGGTAGAGAACTTCTGCGGATGTGCGAATGTTGCAAAGAGGTATCACTTAAATCACAGAGAAACTTGAAATGTTTAAAAATCGCCTGCAACAGCGTATTGCCAACGAAGGACATCACTTGCAGGATTTAACTAATTAAATTTAAACTTCCAGTTGTTCTGGGCCAATAAATAAATGTCTAGATTCAAAGCTAGACATAATTAAACATAGCCTTAGTACATTTAACCAAAAATTTTCACATGGATACTAATGAAAAGATTGAACGCAAAAGGGAATACAAAAAGAAAATATTGTAAGGGAGACTGGGGTAAAGAGGACACTCTAAGACAAAATATCGTTTAGCTTATTTGTTTGAAAAGAAATACAGATTAATAAGTATTTAGCATATAGTTGCTTTAGTGCAGAATCAATAACCATCTTAATACATCAACAATATCTACAAACCATCAACAATATCTTAAAAGGAATTTTTGCAATTTTTGTTTGTCGCAACATGTGCCAAGTGATCACTTTACCCCACTATGTTGGGTAAAGTGGCCAGAGGTACCCATTTTTACCCAAAAAGAAATCTTGAAGTAATAAACATGTTTATATACAAAATCAAATTATGTTTGTATCATTAATTATTATATGTCAACGGACGAACGGACGGACGGACATTGAAGTCTCATATTAAGGGTTCACATCATCACATTTTTGCTCGGAACCCGAAAAACTCATTTCAGGCAATTTATTTGTTTATAAAATATAAACAACTAAATAAAAGTTCTGAATTTAATATTATATATTTTAAAATATTTTAAGAATTCAATTTGAGCAGCAATCGGAGACATTGACCACTTTGCGTCATTATAAGCCTGGCTACTTTACCCCGTTAGACGCCATTTCGGCAAACTACAATTAATTTAAAGAAAGATTTTTTGGTTCATCGATAACTATATTATTTTAAAGGTAATTAGACAGAATTTTTAGCTATCCCAATTAAAGAATTGTATTCGTAATTAATAAAAAAAATACTGAGAATACAACTTAAAGATTACTTTCCATCAACACTCGAAAATTCCGAAAATTCGTTATAATTCATACAATCTAGTGAATTGATCATTGACGTTTTAATGGAATACTAATGGTTTGCCTACAAAATACTATTCAGCTTCGCCACAAGATTAGAGTTTTTTCCGATGAGTAAAGGCCAACGGCCACTTTACCTCCATTGGCCGCTTTACTCCAGTCTCCCCTACTACGAGTAAACCTAGAGCCGAATTTACATAAGGGCACTTGGGGCACGTGCCCCCCTCCACAATAGGAGCCTCCACCAGATCGAATAAAATGTCAAAATTAAGAAACAGGGGGATACGCGCTTTTTCGTTTTTTCTTCTTTTGTTTACTCGCCAATCCTATTTTTCGGGAAAATTTGAAAAGTTTCTCCAACTCTGGGTACAAAAGTACTCAGGATCCGTCACATGTGCAGTATTCAGGGGCCACCATATTAGAAGTATCCCGGCGCCTCCACAGAGGTAAGTCCTGCACTGAGTAAACCAGCTACCCTATATCCCACCTGAATTTTTTGAACTTGCCCAGTTACTAGATCCTTCTAAAAATAAAATAACGTATCAATTTAAAGTTTTTCTCTATCTGCCAATTTACATGATGTGAGAAGCTAATAACTAATTTAAAATATTCAAAAACAAAAAAGTCGTATTTATCTCGGCTGTATAAAAAAATAAAAATAAACAAAAATTAGACAGCGACAAATAAACTAGTATAAAATTTTCTAAACAGATAGGAAAACGGATACAATGTCAAACAAAACAAGTCAAGTTGGATAAGTTTTAATTAAAAATCTTAAAATACGAAACCAACAAGCATTATCTAAACACCGGTATGTACACACTCATGTACACCGGAAGCTCTAAATAGGTACTGGAAACAAACGTTCAAAATATAACGTTCCCGGGATACTCCCAGGTTCCATTTGCTTTCATATACATAGAACAATTGTAATAGATTGTACATACAAACATTCAAAACTATAAATGCATAAGTTTTATTCCTGTATTCCCGGCTGACTGAAATGGAAGACTGAAAGTATGCTTCATACATTTTGTTTATTTAATTTATTCAACTAGAGTTGTATTTAGTTTGTTGTTTATGTTAAAAATTAAAAATAAAATTGCAAAAATTTTACTAATTAATTCTAACGTAATCAAATAACACTGTTATGGTCAAACGATGTGTAAACGACAAATTCTGAAGAATTTGCTTGCTTACATAAATAATATAGAAATATAATAAAGTAGCCATACACGGCCAGACTATTTAAAGGATTTAGTCCGTCGGATTGAGTCCTACGAATCTCATAAGATCGATTTCGACGGATCTGACTCTAAATTTAGAATATTAATACAAAAAAAAATTCCCTTTGAAAGTGATCGAATTATCATTTGGTCAGATCATTCCTGTTAATTAATGTTTATTGATCCGTAGTTTTAAAGGATTTGATTTGTATGAGCTAGATCTTATTAGATCCAACAGAAACACATTTTAAAATGAATCTATCAAATATCTGTTTCTTATGAATCACAAGCTAGTGAACTGATTTATTTTACCCACTCTATGTGCACGAACGAATGAAGGTATCACACTTTAAAATCGTTTGACGAGATTCCAAAATGATAAAATTTTAATATCATATTGGGAAAAAAAGAACTATTTTAAATTACATAGAAAACTCCCATGTTGCACGTTCTCATTTAACAATTACGTCATCACACAAGATGTGCGTAATGGTACCCCTCCGTGCTTCAAACCGAATATGTTTAAAAGTGCTAGTATGCTGTTTACAGTTTAACTTTTGCGTCTTTTCTATTTTTCTACCTGTTTTATCTTGTGTTAAAAAAATAAATACTCATTAAAATTTATATACATATTGAAGTTTTGTCATCTAAATAATAGTTTGTAAGAGTAAATTATGCAAATATATAAATCAGAAGCACTGACGCCCATTACCTATGAGTTTTTCATTTAATAATTTCTTCTCCAACGACCCCAAAGGATTGTTAAATGGGAATTTTCTATGTATTGTTACTTGACAATTTTGAATTTATCTTTAACAAATTTATGGTGCATTCCTTCATTCTATTTGTTTCTAAAAGCTTGACAAGTTCTTCAAAGACACTATTTTTTGAATTTTTATTGAGGTATTCTTAGCTATTTTATTTTTGTAAGTACATGGCTAAACTTTAAAAAGTTCAATAAACTCAGCAACAATAAAGTTAGTTCAATTAGTTGTATGTATTTATTAAAATTAAAATAAATTTAATAATTAATAAAATAATTAATAGTCCGTCAAATCAAATTCAACGATTCTGATCTGACAGAATTAATCCGTAATCAACGATGTTCTACACATTAGCGGGCTATGTAGCAAACCTGTTCCGGTAAGGACCCGTGCGCCCGTATATAACTACCGTCAGTTGAGACGAATCTGGACGATTTTTTCAGTTTTTTGACAATAAACTGTTTAGAGTTTATCTAAAAAATTCTAAAAAAATAATTTAAATGCTTTAATATCACGAGCATATAGGGCAGTAATAAAAATATCAAAATTGATACTGCAACATTTTTTTTTTTTTTTTTGGTTATATAGTGTCCAGATTCGCCATACACATAGGGGCGAAACTCACCCCCCCCCTCTACAGTATTGATCAAACTGAATTTTGAATTCGAAAATATCATTTTTACAATGTTATAATTATTTTAAGCTATTTTCCATGAAGAAGTTCCTGAATTACTCAAATAGTATGATTATGTCAACACAGTCACCCTCTAGTTACTTACCCCTAAACTTAATATTATGAAATTGAGCAAAAATAGGTCAATTAGATTTTTTCACGTAGATTTGAAATCTGTAAACAAAATTTTAATATATTGTATTTTTGACCCTCTTTTCGCAAAATTAACCCCTAAATTTTAACCCCCAACCACCCCTGTTGATGTAATTTAAACAAGTTGCATATCAATAGATAGCTCTTTAAAAAGGAGAAATATATCGTCAATTTAAACTTTTGCTCTATCTCTTACCGTTTTCGAAATATTTGACAAATTAAATTTTTACTCCAATTTTTGAAGGGTGATTTCACCCCTTCAAACCGTTTTACAGTCGCTAAAAAAAATACATATCTCCTATTTTTCGATGTTCAAAGAATAAACAAAATCGGAGCGGTACACCCCCGTGATGCTCCTTGTAAGTATAACACTAATTTCCGGTTGAAAACCAGCATCGAAATCGTTTCGTATAACTTCAATAATATATCAAAGAGATCATTCTTTTTGCTTGATTCACTAATACTGGGTAATTCAATTTTTCATGTTAGCCTGATAAAACAGCAAGCTTACCTATCCAATATAATTAATTAGTTTAAAAGTGAAATACGTAGGAACTTTATCTATTCCAAAATTGATTGTTGTTGAACCAACAAGTTACACCAGTTTTATTACCCAAATCGATAATTGTTTACTTGACTCATTTCAATATCATTGTGTTATTAGTAGCAGGCAAAGTTTAAATTAATTATATAAATAATTAAGAGGCAAAATATGCACTAATGATAGTTTTACTATAATAAATGTGTGCCTTTACCTACATTATAATTTGCAGATTTTCGATTCGATTCACGTTTTACATCCAATATTTTAATGAGTCAAAATCAACAGAGAATTGTTAGTAATTAACAATTTTTATTAAAGATAAACGTTTTCATTAACATATTACTCACTAATTAACTCCACCAATAAATATTTAACTATTCAATAATGAAATTATTGTAATACATAGGTTGAATTTTAAACGGTAGAAGATATTATTATTATTAATGTAATTAATTAGTTTCAAAGGTATATATTAAATTACCATTAATGTTGGCACTGAAAACCAAATTAAAATTTCGACTCTAGAAAACATCCCAAATAAAATATCCAGTATAAGGGTCTCGTTGATAGTAAAATACCCCGGTCACAGCATCTGCATAACATAACAAATTTCCAAAGATTGGACACAGGCGGAACAAACAACCATCTGAAATAGTTAAGCTCCTTTACTAGTGAAACAATTTTCAATATCCGTTAAGTAGTATATTTTTGGTACTTTTGGGACTCCACACGGAGAGAAAAATCCTATAATTTTTGTAGAGAAAATTTCAGAAAAATTACTATGCTCCCCTATAATCCGTGCGCGATCGACGACCAAAATAAAAAATATGTGCTAGCATGGTAAAATTTAATGTGGTGCTAACACAACTTTTATCACACTCTTATGCATGTATATTATAGTTTAATTCTTGTTGTCGTACTCTTTCATTTGCGCATCTGACTCGCGACCTTATATTGGTTGCACTGTACCTGTAAAAACATGTATACAAAAATGATTGCCAACAATATATTCCTAATACATATACTAAAGATAGGTAAATAACAAAAAGATGAATTAAACGATGACATCATCCTAAGAGAGTGTAAAAGCAACTGACTACTAGCTGTGCTAGCTGCTTGGTGCGAGCTGTCTGACAAAGTTTCTTCGACAGTCCACACCTATGGTTCGCATGTAACCCATGTAACTCGCTGATTGAGGTACAGCGTTCCCAACACAACCAACCTTCTTTCTGTTTTTTTTCTTTCTATTATTAGCATGTTAGCATGGTAATTTTTTTAATAAACACAATTAAAAATTATTTTTTTGTCGGTAATGGAACATTTTACTGTGCTGTTTTACAAATTTTACGGAGATAATATTACGAAAAGAACATTCCATATCCTTTAAATTTTTTATGATTAATTATAATCTTTATATTTTTACCTTACAGAATTTAATATGTTCGTCTTTTACACGTCGATTGTAGTGCTGAGCACAGTAATTTTTATAGGAATTTTCTCTCCGTGCATGACCCTGGCGGACCTCATATAACATAACTTATATCCATCTAAAAAAGTTTAGCGCGCTAAGAATGAACAAATTTTCAAAATCGGTGATAACGAGCTCTGGAAATGTTAGTTAACTTTTGAAAAATGAAACAAATATAAATATTGTTATTGTAATAACAAAAACGATGAAGCATTTATCGTAAAAAAATTCAGCAAATTTCTTAATTTCTTTCAGAACTAATTTACTCAGAACAGTGGTTCAAAAATAAACAGTTGCAATTTTTTGCACTAAATTTTCAATTTTGAAACCGTCTTGAAACAACAACCTGCTTTTACCATTCTATATAACAAAAAAATAACAACCAAAACAATTATTTATTACCTACTAAAAAAATAGAATCGATACAGTACCTCAATTGACCCATCTTACCAACAGAAACAAATGATTCGTTGTTAAAGCACTGCAATCTGATTGTGGCGTATCGAATTGTGTATATTTCTCTTACTTCCCTGTTCAAAACTTGAAACCTAACCTTAATTCACAAACGCCTGTACCAATTTGGTGTAAATATACGTACATACTGGATAACAGTTCTCTAGTTTTGTGTGTTAAGTGTTCCATCGAGTTTCATGTATTTAAAAGCACTTCGGAAGTCAAAGAAAATGATATACGTTTGTATAAATCTATAATTAGCTCTTAATGTATATATACTGCCGCACCCTGTCCGTAAAGGTCCGTAAATTGTCTATGTACTTTGTAACTAAATGTATATATGTATAATGGTATTGTTAAACTATTTTGGAGCTTGAGTCCAGTGGCTTTTATTTAATCTATGTATGTAACAAACGTCAGTTGAGCGAACTGGACTGCATTACTGTTGGATATTTACAATTGGACAGTATTATGGGTGTATATTAGATGAGTACTGTGACAGAGGTTATTATTAGACTTGATATATCAGAAACAAAGTGGATAAAGATCAGCTATCTTTCGTCCACGATAACCGTTAAAATTAAAAATTCTTATTCAAGCAATTATTCTGTATTTCTAGTATTTATTTTAAAATTATTATAGCAAGTTATACAAGTGACCCCTCAAACAGAGCAAGTTTGTTGATTTTTTACCATTTTCGACAAATTTTTGAAATTTCGGTGACTACAGATCGGTTAGTCACGAAAGTCTAGGTACACCTATGTAAATCGTTAGTAAATTTGGAAATATTTAAAGCCCAATTATTTCAAAGCATTGCAGAACTACAGCTCAATGCAGATTGGATTAGGTAGGTTTTAACCCTATAGAATATTTATGGGGTGGGCTAAAATGGCGACTGAAAAAAAGAAATATTTGTAATCGTAAACAACTGAAACAAATGATAAAATTGAAGAATGATTTGCAATTTCAAATTCAGACTAAAAAATTAGTTAAATCTATCTCTCGTAGATTAGAAGCCGTCATAAAAGCAAACGGTGGTCTTACCAAATATTAATCAAGTTGTTATTAATATCCACTAATAAAGATATGAAGTGCACCTACATTTTTGTGTGTTTCTGTTGTTAATAAAATTGATCTTTTTGTTATAAAATTTGTATTTATCGACATTTTCGCTGTGTTTCTTTTAAATAAATAGTTTCATGAGTGGACAAATTGATGAAAGTTTGTAAAATATATCGCAATAAATTTTTTATTCGACAACTAATGTTTCACTTGAATGTAGGTGTGAGTTCATGAGTGACTGTATATCTTAGGCTCATTTCAGACCAAGTCCAGTCAAGTCACGTCAAGTCCAGATGCGTCAAGTCAAGCCAGTCAGGTGCTTTCAGATAGACCAATAATAATTAATGCAACAATATTTCTGGATAAATTCTGACAAGTACCTAATATTAATTGTTCTAAGTCCATGTTTAACAATGATTTAAGGATTTAACGTTTGAATAATGTATCATTTGAAAAAATAATAGTACTACTTATACATACATGTACATAATATACCAGAGATAACATAAAAAATATGTTCTGTGATTTGATTATACACAACACATACCACAACACACACATATAATATGTATGTATCTTTTAATACGCATGTACAAAATGGACAGATGACACGTTGACTGATGAAAAATTTCAGCTTGTTGAGTCGTTGACTAAACTGACAGTGGCTTGACTTGACTTCACTGGACGCGACTGATTATATTTGAAAGCAAAAATACAGTTTATGTTGTAATTGCATTGAATTGGTGTATGTTGAATCAAGATGCGTCAGACTTGACGTAACTTGACTGGACGCGACTGGCTTGGTCTGAAATGAGCCTTAGTGAGGTTCCGCATGAACCACGATATTCCTTTTTGTCTCGATTAACAGAGTTAACACATTTGTCAATAAACATTTAATTATTTTGGTTCATTGGGAGAATCAAGATAATACAAAACAAAATACATAATTTGCACGTGAAAGTCAACAACCAATAGGGCCAGATTAACTGATTAACAAAGGAAAAAACTTAAGAATTTTAAAAAAATTCTCGAGGCCTCATAACCTTGGGATACAAGTTCTCAGATAACTAATCGAAAATATCCTTGACAAACAAAAAGAAAACTTACCAAACTTCCATTCATATTAAAATATTCAAAACAGACACTTTGACCGGGTCCTTCCAAAATCGAGCCCTAAACGTTCATCTCATTTTTCTATGCGATAATTCGACCCTGACAACTAAAACATGTCTCCTACATATTCAAAGGTGTCTAAAATTACGTCGACACTTGAATTTATGTGGGATTTACACGAGTTTAATAACTAAATCAAGTTACTAAATTTAGTTACTTTTGTCATATAGACTTGTACTTGTTCATTGTACTTGTTCAAGTGGGAAATTTAATAATCTGTTTAGTCAAATAAATAGAAGTCTGTTCTATTTACTTGTGGAAGTAGCTTACTCCCAATTTATATTTGCTGAACTAGTGAATATGTACCGGTGAAGATTTAATGCTTTCGTTGAATCATCGTGATCAGTAGAGCCGGAATTACATAAGGTCACTTAGGGTACATGCCCCGGGGCCTCCACAAGATTGATTGTAAATCTCTTAAAAGAGTAGCATAGACGAAAATATAAACTGTTTTTTTTTTCTTTCGTCAACCCCACTTTTCGATAAAATTAAAAAAAAATTCGAAATTTTCCTCACCATCGTAGCAGAGGCTCACAAAAGTACCTCGGGTCCCTCACATGGAAAGTGCCTTGGGGCCTTCACATGAGGATTCACACTGGTAAATCCGGCCCTGGTGATCACTGATCACAAGTTACAGGCTGCGAAAAAGGGCCTACTGGCCTATACCTTGTTAAATCGCACCCTGAATCCCCGTACATATCGGGACTGTGAACGTCAAGACTTCTCAAATTCTATCGCTTATATATCGAATTTCAAAAGAAACTCTGTACAACACCGAAATATATATGTCGGTAAGTATACTCGTATATATATACTCGTATCTACGTCGAGTGGTCACTTTGGTCAGTTATGTGACGGTGACAGCAACTATTATTAATACTTGGGAAATATATTGTGCATACATATTGTACTTACAAATATTGTCCAACTCTGCTACGTTATGTAGCTACATGTCAAGAAGGAAAGTAAAGTGGCTAAACCTTTTTGAACATGATATCTTGTACGGACCGCACGGTAAAAGCACATCAGATTAACGGACATATTACACATTAGGAACGTTCCAACATAATATACCGTACAATACAAGCTACTTCAAACACAGATTTCTAATTTTCTATTATTAATATTGTTCTAACTCCTTAATAACACGGTATAAACTTGAATTTAATTTATTACTGTTACTAATTTTATTTTAGAAATTTTAAAACACAAGTTGGGATTTTATACTTCAGTGTAAAATTAACCCTCTCAACTGGAAAAGTATGTAACAGTTTGAATTATATGAACTTTTTAGAATAGGGATTAATCATCGGTTACGGCACGACAAGCGTATGTTTGCCTCTTGATCTATAAGAGCGATTTTTGTCTACTCGCATTCAACTATTAATTTTTCGAGATACAGTTGTTCATACTTTTGGAAACAGCAGTAACAAACAAACATGTTCTTATTTTTATATCGGAATAATTAAGAATGCAAACTAGTTTACTTGAGTTTAAATCACGTATAGAAAGGGGCAAATCAAATTACCTCGTAACTACAAATTTCTCAGAAAAAAAAAAACTATTTTTCTTGTATGGCGATACCAATGCAGAGTCATTCACACCTGTTTTCAACTTGCTGCCATTTCAAAGATGACGGCGTGGTCTTTTTAAATTTTTCTTTCTACTCCTGTTGAAGGACACACTCATTACATACCCGTAAATTGTTGAGAAAGTTAGGCATTATTCAAAGGTGTGGAAGAATGATCATTACTCAATACCTTTCGACAAATTAAATCACCGTATTAGCTATTACTCAATAGATTTGCGATTGTTTTGTGAATAATATATCTATAACTTTTAATTTTACATATGTTGCGTAGTAACATGTAAGTAAACAAAGTAGTTTGTATTTTGTTTTCATCGTTTGTACATACATATATAAACATTTAATGAAATTAGAGATAGATTAAAAATTGTATTCTTTTAATTTAAAATTTCCATTCAATTTTATTTAAACCAAAAAGGAAAAAAGTCTTAAAGAAAATATCGTATTCTACTCGCTTGCAATGGCTATTACTTACCCAGATGCATTATGACACTCGCCTCGTAAACTCGGCTCGTGTCGCAATTTTATCTTCGTGCTAATAGCTATCATTACCAGCTTGTTGAATAATATACTATTATACTCCACAGTAAATCTTACGTAATTTTTTTAGGACGTTTTACGGCATCTTATAAACCGTTATTGAATTGTTTAGCACTGCCACTGTTGGAGCTTAATTTTTTACAGCAAGTGGTTATGAAAAATACTATTTTAAAAGGCAAATTTTCAATTAAGTTATCTTTAAGGAAAACACTTAAAAACAATTACTTATTACTTTTAAAATAATTTTAATTTTTTTTTATTTTTAAGTTTCTTAAGTTTTAATAAATAATTTTCTTGTTCCGATTAAAAATATCTGAACAAACAGAATTGAATGAAAATTAATCAATAAAAATAATCAATAAAAAACACTCTCCCTTTCATGAATTATCATGTGACTCGCAGTCTCAATACACTCTATTGTCCATAAAAAGGACAAAATAAACTTTTCCTAAGGTTCAAAACTATCACTAAAAACAGAAAAAGATTTATTATTGTATTGTCTTTTAATAGTAACATAATTAAAATTTCTAATTCTGTTCGTAACTGTTTGTTATTGCATTTAGTTAATAGACTCTTTAAGGACTCTATGGTACCTAGTTGTTCAACGATAGTAGATATTTCACATCTTGTTCACTATTCTAGGAAAAGTACATCCAATTTTTCATGAACCATACGACCCATTAAAAAATTGCATCTCTCTAGTAAGTTTGCTATACTTATGTATTAAAATATTCAATAAATTATTGAAAACCCTGCAATACACATTTTAAATATTTATCAGAGCTGAGTACATACATTCTCAAGTAAATGCACATAATACCCAATTCAATTTGAATTCAATCATTCTATTGAAATGCATCAGCTGAACAAAAACATTTATTTATAACACATATCTGTCTAGTAGTTCTTTTATAAATGTATGTACATATATTAGTTTATCGGTTTAAGATTTGATTATAATACACTAACGGAAAAAATTAAAGGATCAATTCGAATGGCTGTATCTTCGTGAAAACTGGTCGTATCGGAGTCGTAAGCAAAGGAATTTAAAGCTCGAAGTTTCTAGTTTCGAGATATTCCGATAAAGGAATTTTCAAAGCAACGTGTATATCGCGTAATCCTAATAAATACACTGAAAAAAAAATTTTTCGAAATTTTTCGGTTTCTTTTTTTGGTCCACGGACTTGGAAAAAATTTTTCTGACTTAACCACCATATGAACCGGATAACCTGTTCATTCAGCTTTAATTAGCTCTTTTCTTGGACCTTTATACGACCACTTCTCGCTGAGATATCGGGCTTTGAATGGAAAAGGATTCGTTTTTGACCATCGATTATCTCAGCAACCAATGATCACACAGAAAATTGAAGATGGGTTTTAGAAACTCGAATAAATTCTCTACAAGGATAAGCCATTGTTTTTTCGGAAAAATTTTTTTTTTTGCATACTCTACATGAATTTATTCGAGTTTCTAAAACCCATCTTCAATTTTCTGTGTGATCATTGGTTGCTGAGATATCGATGATCAAAGACGAAATGGTCCTTTTCCATTCAAAGCCCGATATCTCAGCAAGAAGTGGTCGTATAAAGATCTAAAAAAAAAAAGCAAATTAAAGCTGAATGAACAAGTTATCCGGTTCATATGGTGGCTAAGTCGGAAAACTTTTTCCAAGTCCGTTGATCAAAAAAAAAAGAAACCGAAAAAATTTCGAAAATTTTTTTTCAGTGTATTTATTAGGATTGCGCGACACAAGTGGCTTTGAAAATTTTTTTATCGCAAGATCTCGAAACTAGAAGCTTCCGGCTTTAAATTGCTTTGCTTACGACTCCGATACGACCATTTTTCACGAAAAAGCCATTCGAAAAATCGCTAAAAATTTGGAATTTTTTTTTGATCCTTTAATTTTTTCCGCTAGTGTAATAATAATAATAACTTATTGTATACCGTTACATGTAATTGGCTTTAGTTGAATTTGATTTATTACAATTTATTGAAGAAATTTAATTTTTAAAGATGATTATTATTCGTAACTACAGGTAGCCGTATAAGGTACAATAGTCATAATTCTTTTGAATCTGTAATTTAATGCAAATTTATAAATTTTAAATTATGGAACATCCCAAGTAATAGATACATTCAAGTAAGAAATTTCTTACAATTTATTGTTAAAAAAAGAATCATAAATTTTTTTTCTACACCTGTTGAAGAATACACTTATTACATATCCGTTAATTGTTGAGAAAGTTAGGCATTATTCAAAGATGTGGAGGAATGATCATTACTCGATACCCTTCGACCAATGAAGTCACCGTATTAACCATTATTCAGTGGGCTTACAATTGTTTTGTGAATAATAAATGTATCAAGTTTTAATTTCCTATATGTCGCGTAGTAACATGTACAATAAGTAAACAAAACAATTTGAAATTTATTTTGATCGTTTCCATAGATACATATACGAACATTTAATGAAATTAAATTAAAAATTTTATTCTTTTGATTTAAAATTTATATTCAATTTTATTTAGTTAAAAAGAAAAAAAGTCGTAGAAAAAATATAGTATTCTACTCGCTCAGATGCATTACGACACTCGTCTCGTAAACTCGGCTCGTGTCGCAAATTTCATCTTCGTGAGTGATAGCTAACATAAAATAAAAATTTTATTTTCTTTTAATGCAGGGATCGGCAGAAGGCCGCTCGCGAGTGGCATACGGCTCCTTAAGTTCTTCCCAAAAAATTAGCAGAGCTGGAAACGTAGAAATATAGTTTGCAGCACCAACAGTTACGAGCCCATTTCTCAAGCCTGGGCCCCTTAGGCTGCAACCACGGCTTCCCTACCCTCTCGTAGGACTTGTGGGCAGTTTTAAAAATGCACTAATTTTTGGTACATTTTTTGAAAATATTTCATAAAGTAAGACAACTACCAAAAGCGTGATAACACTGTTAAATTTTTAAACAAAACATCAAAATTGTTAGACAACCCTAAACTAACAATAAATAACAATACTAAGAATTTGCTGGTAAATTTGCTCCTACATTTCATAATTTGGCGTCAGTTGATTACTTCTACTGCAAATAATGTGATCCGAAATAAGACTCTCAAATTGCAGTTTACAAAAGATAATCGTGTTGAGCATTACCAAAAATTACTTCCAAACAAATTTAAAAGATTAGGATCTTTCAATTAACTTCATATTCTTTCACACTAAAAAAAACACTTTTTATTTTAAAGAATACAACGTTGTTCTCTAACTTCAGTTTCAAAATATATCGCCAAACACAGTTTGAGAAAAACTGATCTAATTAATTAATAATTAATGATCACATTGTAGTCAATTTTCACCCGCATTCCAAAAGTGTGCCAACGCCTGATTTACCATGATATTATATTTACACTGTTTTTATATCCATTTAAATTAATTAACTGAACTGATTTCTCATCCTAACCCAAATGTAATTAATTAAAATTTATTGACAAAATCACTGACAATATTACATAACTGAGAGTAGGTGTTACATACATTACACAATATGTTATTATTATGTACAAATTGAGTTACTTGTGTATATATAGCACATTTTTTGCGTGTTTATAACATATTAATAATAGAACAATCAAGAAAATTATAATTTAAATGAGAAACATCCGGATAACCTTGTGTATACGTAACACATACATAGTATCAAATAATGTATACAATGTATCGTTGTGAGTAAAGTAATTATTGGACCAAAGATTAAGAAATTCTTTTTTGTTTTTGTTATTTTTTTTTTCTGTGGAAAATTGAGGAAAAAAATGTTTTAAGTATAAATAGTTCATGAATTATTTGCCGCGAACCAAAACAATATAAGTAACTTGCATCGCTTTTATCCATACAAAATGAAAATTTTTTGCAAGTCGAGTGACGATGTTGGCAACAGTGCACAACAATTGTAAGTGAATTTTCTTATCTTTTGTTTACATTCACTAATATTTTACATCCACCTTGGTCCCGTGTGTAACTGTTATCTTTGAGTAATAACTTTTAAATTATTGTGCAAAAAGAGACATCACATGGC